>JAJPUD010001417.1:250010-300406 GCA_023553655.1 Myrmecobius fasciatus | reverse complement strand
GCTTTACAATTATTATCTCATTTGATTTCCACAACCCTGGGAGGTAGATGCTATTATAATCATCCCTATTTCACAGATGAGGAAACTGAGGCAGACAGTGATTAAATGACTAGCCTGGGGTCATACAACTAGAGTTGTATTTGAAATTAGGTTTTTTCCACTCCAGGCCAAGCTCTCTTTCTGCTGGGTCACCTATTCTATAACATTTGCAGTTGTATAGGGGAAAGAAGGCTGAATTTGGAGTCAGGGAGCCAAGGTTCAAATTTTATCTCTGTCATTTATACCCTGAGAGACTCTAAGTAAGTCTTTGGGCTTCTCTGAGTTCCATTTTCCTCTTCTTTAAAATGGAGAGGGGAGGAGATCAGTTAAACTAAATGGTCTCTGAAGTCTATTTTAGTTCTGGATCTAGGACACTATGTATGACCTTAGACAAGTAACTTTATCAATATGGGCTATACTTTTCTTCTCTATGAAATTAATTAAAATGAATGAGTCAAATAGATGGCTCAGTGGATAGAGTAGGGGACCTTGGAAAGTCAGAAGACTTGAGTTCAAATATGGGTTCACTTACCAGCTGTGTGATCTCTCAAAAGTCACATAAATCTTTGTTTGCCTCAGTTTCCTCAACTGTAAAATGAGAATAATAATATCACCTACCACCTAGGTTTCTTATGAGGATCAATGAGATAATAATTGCAAAGCACTTAGCACAATGCTTGACACTTAGTAAGTACTTTATAAATGCTAGCTAGCTAACTGTAAAATTGAGGATAGAATTGAATATGTTGGCCTCTGAGGCCCCTACAAAATCCCAATTTGTTTTTTTTTTATTTTTTAAAATTTTCAATAACATTTTATTTTTCTAAATACATGTAAAGATAGTTTTCAACATTCATTTTTGTAAGACTTTTGTTCCAAATTTTTCTCCTTCCCTCTGTTATCTCCCCTTTCCCCATGATAGGAAGCAATCTGATAGAGGTTAAATACAGTCAATTCTTTTAAACCTATTGTCATAGTTGTCATGTTATGTGACAAAAATGAGACCAAAAAGGAAAAAAAAACCATGAGAAAGAAAAAACAAGCAAACGAAAACAAATAAACCAAAAAAGGTGAAAGTACTATGTTGCAATCTGTATTCAGCCTCCATAGCTTTCTCTCTGGATGCGGATGGCATTTTCCATCCCAAGTCTAATCGAACTGCCCAAGTCCCAATTTGTGATCCCATACAAGAACATGGGCAAGGGATGTCACTAAGTATGGTCTCTTCCATCTCTGTATCAATGGACCCATGGACATATTGACTGATGGTGAGAAGGATGAGAAAAATCCCAGACTTTCAAAGAGTCCCTAAATTGGGAGGAACTTTGGTGGGAGGAACTGGAGCTGGAGAGGTTATCCCATTCGAATCCCATTTGACCTCCTCATTTTCAGAAAAAAAAAGATAGCCAAAACCCAGAGAAGTCAACGTACTTACCCAACAGCACGAAGAAGGGAAGGAGCAGAGGTAGAATTTGAATTCAGCATTTCTGAGCCAAAATTCACTGCACCAGGCTACCACAGTTGATCACAGGAGTACAGGATTTGGAGCTCAAAGGGATTTAGAGTTCATCCTGCCCAGTCTCTACCTGAATAGAGATTTTTCCTATAACATCTCTGACAAGTGTCCATCAAAGTTCCATTTGACCTCCAGTGACAAGGAACCACCTCCCAGTGCAGCTTATTCCCTTTGGGGGCAGCTGTAACTTTAGCAAAATTTCCCTTATGTTAAACCTAAAGTTGTCTTTCTACAAAGTCCACCCATTGCTCCATTGTTCTAGGGTCAAGTAGAACAAGTGAGATTCCACAAAGGTATACTGATGACTTGGGTTCGAATCCTGCATTGGGTGCTTATTTCATATGTAAGGCTGGGCAAGAACCCTGTTCTTTTCTGTGCCTCAGTTTCCTCACCTATAAGATGAAGGCACTGGATGGCTAGATCTACGACCCTTTATGTGACTTTTTAGAAATTATTTTCCCTGCTTGGGATCTACTTCCTCATTTATAAAATTAGGGAGTGGTCCCTTTTAACTTTAGGTCTAGAACTCTTTCTTTCATGTCAGACCTTCAGAAACATATGACCTCATTTTCAGAAAAAAAAAGATAGCCAAAACCCAAGAAGCACTTGGACTTCTGATGGGATCTCCCCAGGTAGAGACAGTAAGAAACCTGCTTCCAGGATGATTGTGATAATGTCTAATAGAAGTGCCCCGGAGCATGTGTTGACATGCTTCTGAGGCAATTGGGGTTAAGTGACTTGCCCAGGGTCACACAGCTAGAAAGTGTTACGTGTCTGAGGTCAAATTTGAACTCAGGTCCTTCTGACTTCAGGGCTGGTCCTCCATCCACTGAGCCACCTAGCTGCCCCTATAATGTGTTGACAGTTTTAATTGGTCCTGGCTTGCTAACTATGTGGTGAATGGTAACCTTTTGGACTGATGGCAGTTGGGGAACTGACTCAGGGGTGTCTTCCAAAGCTCTTAGCCTCCACTATCTCCCTTCACCTGCTGCGTTTTGGTTTGATACCTTTGCTGAAAACATCTGGTGAGAGACAGTGTTAGAAGAGGCCTTGGGTCTTTTCCCCTCTGAGGCCAGTATATGACCACACAAAAGAAACCTCAGTTATTTTTGTGAAATTTATCTCTTTGTTTCTTCTTCTCCATTTTAAGTGAAGGAATTGGAGATTATGATCTTGGGACTTCCAAAAGGTCAAGAGAGTGAACCTTTTGAAATCCTAGCATCCCAAATTCCAGGTCCTACAGTTACTTCATCATGAATAACCTGAAAGGCAAAGGCAGTGGCCATCAGGATTTACCATTTCCAATGGTGACAGGAGGACTCAACTAACAGTCATGCTACATTTGGATTTAATCTTAATAAGCACAACATCATAGAGAAATTGTGTTAAAAGTGAGCCTACTCTATCCAGAGACAGAGCACCGAGGAGAGAATGTGCCCCTGAGGTGCTGGGGGAAAATTTTAAACTTTTATTCTTGCTATATCTTCAGAGTAAATATCCCTTTCTAAAAGCAAAATCATGTTCACTGGTCAAATGGACTTGAAGAAACACAACCAGTGGGGGCTCAAGATGATGGTATTAGGCAAAGACAATTCTCCAAACTCCTCAAGACACTCTGGGAACCCGGAAGGAGTGATAACTCTTGCTCTAGCTGTGATAGTGAGCCAAAGAATGTTTATTATTCATTAATAGTGTTAGCACAGGCCTTCCCTCTATCACAGGCCTTCTCTGGGTTGAGCAACAATAGTTCCATCAAATGAACAAGGGCAATCTGGACTAAACTAGCTTCTCAGGGGTATTTCTCAGGGAAGAGACTTCATAGACCTTGAAGATCAATTTGCCCAAGTGTCTTTTGGGAGCAGGACATCCTTTGTCAGAGATTACTTTATTATTCTCAGATTTTTTTTCTTTGTAACAAGGAGACAAGTTTTATTATGGAGCCTAACGAATGTCTCCGTGATCAAGTTCATGGTAAAAATTCTGTATATCAGCAAGAAATCCCTGCTTCTCCCCTCCAAGGTCTTCTTCTCAAACATGAGCTGGGAGGCCACTAGAGACAAATTTCAAATGCTTTTCCCTTTTGGCTGAGGGTCCAATGTCAATTATGAAATCACAGGGGATTAAAGAACCTCTCAATGTCCGAAAGGATCTCGGTGGACATCTCATCTAGCCCATACTTGAACTTGAATCCCTTCTGTAATATATTACAAGAGGGGGTCATCCAGCTTCTATTTACAGACCTCCCAAAGCAGTCCATCTCTCTTTGGGACAGCTCTGATGAGTCCAAAGTATTTTATGATCTGACTCTCAGCTTCCTCCACCTATACCTCCTAGTTCTGGGGACCAATCAGAACAAAGATAATCCTTTGTCCAGGTGACAGCCCTTCAAATAGCTGATGGCGGCATAGACATAGACATAAATATAGATGATACATAGCTTTAGGTAGATATACATGCATACACACCAGTACATGTATACACATGTGCAAACATAGGCCGCAAACAGACATGTACATATATATGCAATCGCAAACACATGTACATGTCTTCTCTTTTAAATGGTTCTGCATTATCCTGCTTTCTCTTCTCTGGACATTGGCTGGCTTCTCAGTGTCCTTCCTAAAATGTGTCATGCAGAACTGAACACAGTGTGCCAGGTGTGGATCATACCGCTCCTCTGCTTGAAAATCTTTAGGAACTTACTCCTTGCATCCTGAAACAAAACCAAAATCTTCATGCTGGCACTCCTTCCCCAGTCTGGTCCTAATCTACCCTTCCAGGCTTTTATCTACCTGTTCCCTTGCTAGTATCCCCTGCTCCAGCCTAACTAAATTATTCTCACTTCCAATACTGGGGTAGCATTTCCCTTTGCTCAAAGCTGTTCTTTCCCCTAGGAATGCTCTCCATACCAGTTCTGACAGTCTAAGTCTTACCCATCCTTCAAAGCCCAGCTCCAATAGTACCTCCTTTAGGAAGTCTTCCCTGATTTTCCCTAACCAGTAGAGAGCTCTCAATCTGAAATATCATAGTACTTCTTAATCTCATTGTAGCTGATTTCCATTGTGTCTTGTGGTATAATCTGTTCAAGACTGTCAGTCCCATAAACACAGAGGACTAGGGTTTCCTCATCTCTTTTTTCCCCTCTGTAACCTCTCCCAGGGATATGGATAGAAACCTGGCCTGTGCATATACACCCAGAGAGAGGGATATGAAATGTGGACCACAACATAACATTTTCATGCTCTCGATTGATGTTTGCTTGCATTGGGTTTCCTTTCTCTGATTTTTTTTTCTTGTAGATATGATTTTTTTTTCACAAGAATGATAAGTATGGAAATATGTATACATATTTTCAACTTGTCAAGTATTTTAATATAATTAACATGTAGCGGACTTCCTGTCATCCAGGGGAGAGGAGGAGACTGGGGGGAAAATTTGTAACAGAAAGCTTTGTAAGGGTTAATATTGAAGAATTACCCATACATATGTTTTGCAAATAAAAAGCTTTAATAATAATAAAAAGATTTAAAAAAAAAAAAGAAAAAGAAACCTGGCCTGTGGGCTCCTTTCCTTGCATGGAGGGAGCAGGGAGCAGACTGAGGTTTGGTGGGGACAATTGGGAGGGAACCCTGCTCTAAACGTTTAGAAGTGGAGTAGAGATATGATACAGTGGAAAGATTCCTGAATGTGAAGAAGACTTGGATTTGAATTTGGCTTCCATTACTTTTAGCTGTGTGACAATGGGCAAGTCATTTTCCCTCTCTGAGACTCAAGCTTTCTCTTGTGCTGGCTCTTTCTGTCTCACGGAGAGAAGACTTTGCAAACTAGAAAGAGAGGAGAAACCTACCATTGAAGCTTCCCAGCTCGAAGCCTTTAGGTAAATCCCTTCCCCTCCCCCAGACCCATTACCTCTTCTGTAAAATGTGGGAAGCAGGAGCCCTCACGTCCCTTCCAGAGCACTGTGGGAGGCATTAACTAGCTGTGAGAAATCAGTTCTCCTCTCCGTGCCTCAGTTTCCTCCCCGGGAAAGGAAGTTATTTTGTAGTCCCTTCCCTTCGGGGGTAGAGAGAGGAAAACCCTGGGTAAGCCTCAAGGCACTGAAGGAAGAGGGATGAAGGTCATTGCCCCAGCGCGGGGGCCCAGCCCCTAGGGGAAGGGGGGAAGAAGCCTTGGAGCCGGGGTGCCACTGGCCGGGGTTTCCCCGAGCAACCCGCGAGGTGCCAGCGGTTCGTGAAGGCAGACAGGCGGGCTGCCGCAGCCAGGTCCTTAGGAACTGACTCTCTACTGCCATCTAGCGGTCCTGGGTGGAAGAAGGCGGAAGCGGCCGGGCCGGCCGACTTTTCTAGAAGCATGGAGAACTCAGGCTACAGGTCTGAGCCGTCCAGATGCAGGGACCGAAGGACAACGAGTGACATAGCCCGGCCGACGCTTGGAGACTCTGGGCCCACCAAATCGTTGGCTTCGCAGCTGGAAAGAACCTTAGAGAGGTCAGAGCCGCAAAGGACCTCAACCATCCAGTCCAACCTCCCCCCCCCTTTTTTTACATAAAAGGAAACTGAGTCCCCAAATGGGGAATACTTCCTTCCTTTGAGGGAGAAATCAGCCACCATCTCCTACTGCAGCCTTCCCAGGCTCCTCCATTGTCTCCAATCAAACCAGCCACCAACGGGCATGTGTCAAGCACTGGGGCAAAGATCAAAGGGAAGCAGGCCCTCCCCTCGAGGACCTTTCGTTCTGTGGAGGAAGAGACAACAGTATCTATATGAGAATCTCCAAAATACAGCAAAGGTAATTGAGGGGGAGGGGATTTAGTAGCAACTCTGTCCAAAAAGTCTCTTAAAGGTGATTTGGAAAGAAGCTGGTGATGGCAGGACATGGGGGCGAAGGAGGTCAGTATGGGGGGGCAGCTTGTGCAATGCCATACAGATTGTTACAGGAAATGTAAAAGAATCAATCTGGCTAGACTGGAGAGTCTGGAAAGGGGAGGAGTGTGCAAGGAGGCTGGAAAGACAGATTGGAGCCCGCCTGGACAATGCTCTCAGGGACAAACGAAGGGCATCATGGTAGGTGCCAGACATTGTAGGGGAGCCCTGGAGTTTATTTACTGGTCAGATCTGGGGGTTTTGTTTGGCAGCCGTGGGAAGGATGGTCTCTAGTGAGGAGACATTGGAGGCAGGAGGGAGGCTCAATTAGGAGGCTACTGAAGTAGTCCAGGTGGCAGATGATGAGGCCCGGAGTTCGAGTGATGGCTGTTTGAATGGGGAGAAGGGAACTGGTAGCAAGGAAGGTGTGCAGAAAGCACAATTCCTGGTATTTGCTTTTTCTATGTGTTCCTCAGTAGAATGTCAGCTCTGTTAACCAATTAAAGAAACCTTTATTAGGCATTGACTATGTGCAAGTTAACATGCTAGGTACTGGGGAGACACAGGCAAAAATCTAACAGGCTCTGCCTTTACAGAACTTAGATTTGACTGGAGAAACGAAGCCGGTGCCCAAATATATAAATGCAGGGTAATTTCAAGAGGGAGACTTGGAGCTGTCAAGGGAGACTTCATGCAGGAGATGGGACCTCCGCCGCACTTTGAAGGAAGCTGGGGATTCTCTGAATCCAAGGTGAGAATGGAGTGCCAGACATGGGGGACTATTTATGTAAAGGCAGAGACCAAAGAAAGATTGTCAGGTTTCAGGGGAACAGGAGCTGAGGGAGAGGGTGTGTGTGTGTGTGTGTGTAAAAAGGGAAATCAAAAGAAAGAAGGCAGGAAAGGTGATGGGAGGGGATAGTCTGATTGTGGAGGGCTTTCACTGGCAAACAGGGATGTGTGTCAATCAGCCTAGCGATAAGGGGGAGCCTTGAAAATTTGGGGGAAGGGTGTGCCCAGAGAAGGGGCAGTGGCATGTTCAGAACTGTGTTTTAGGATTATTAATTTGTCAGATGTGTGGAAGATGGATTGGAAAGGGGAGGGAGTAGAGGTAGAGACATTAATTTAAACTTTTATAATTCTTTTTGAGATCAGGGATTATTTTCTTCTGGTTGTTGTTTTTTGTCTTGCTGTCCCCACACTTTGCAGAGTTCCTGGTTTATAGTAAGCAGGTGCTTAATATCTTTAGCTTGTTTGTGGACAATTCAATATAGTGGTTAGTAGACAGAATATAAGAGCCTTGAGGACAGGAGCCTTTTTTTTTTTTTTTTTTTTTTTTTTTTTTTTTTTTTTTTTTTTTTTTGTCTTTGCTCCGTCAGCACCGAGAACAGAGCCTAATGTCTAGCAGGCACTTAATACAGAAATGTTTGTTGATTGATTTATATTGTGATGAGAATTGCCTTATAAAATTCGGACTGCTGCTGATACAGTTTCTTCCAACTGTTTCCTCTCCCTCTTTCCCCCTTCTTCACCCCCAAGCCTTCCCAGTTCTTGTCTCAATCCCTCAAGGTGTCCTTTATTAGCAATTTTCTGCCACTAATCTCCCTTTTAGCTTACTGGGAGCTCTGACTCAGTTCCCAGGGCCATGTTACCTTCCCTGCAGTATCACCTTCCCTGTACTGTGCCCCACTCCCCAGGGCTCAACTAAGTGACAGCAAGGTTGTCTGACATAAACTAATTCACTGTAAGGTGTGACAATGGATTAATTGCACCTCTCCTCGGTAATATATCTGCACTGTCTTAACTGTCATTTCATCTTCCAAGCTCTCAGTTGCCTTACCTGGAAAATGTTTTCATTCCTTCAACAAGCATCTATTAAATGCTTACTATGTGGAGATAATAATAATAATGATTATTATTATTATTACTATTATTATGGGGTTAACTGGAAAGTACCAGAAAGACTTGGAGATTTGCAAGCCTACATTTGGACCTACATTTAAATCCCAGTTCTGCCACTTACTAACAAAAAGTCCCTTTTCCTCTCTGGGTGCTCTTCTCCATAAGAGAGGAATTGGATTAGATCAGGGATCCTTAACCTTTGTGTGCCAAGCCTATGGACCCCTTTGCAGAATAATGGTTTTAAATATATAAAATAAAATACATACGATCGTGAATGAAGTCAACTATATTGAAATAAAGAGGTAATTTTTCCCATCCAAGAACTCAGTCCTCCTAAAATTTATCCATGGATCCCTTGGGGCTCCCATGGACCCCAATATAAGAACCCCTGGACTAGATTATCTCAGAGGCTTCTGTCAACTCTAAATTCCATGAGCCTAGAATAGGGGTCTCTATTTTCCCCAAGTGGCACTTGAACCACTGCTCTCCCCCCCAATACCAGAAGCCTCCCCAGCTCTTTCCTTTGGAGCCTGAGTGTGGACACAGGCACGTAGGCCCGGGAGTCCTCTGTCTCGCCAGCTTGACCCTCCTCATTGGTCACTGTTCAGCATCATCTCCCCCTTGACATTCCTCCCGGCTCATTTTCTCATATTGCGCTGAATTTGGGGCTCCAGGCGTCATTGCTGACTGGGGCTGCAACTTTTGCCTTCACGGCAGGGAGATTGATCGCCTGACCAATACCATTTGTCTCTAGAGCAGACAGCCAGCGGAGAGGAGCCACTTATGCAATCTAATTATTACGTCAATTGGGGGATGGAGTAATGCTTCCCAGATGCCATTTGGCACCTGGTCGGCTGCAAATCAGCACTATCATATTAGAAACATTAATATAGACCATTGATTGGAGTCATTGATCGCTTCTCCCTGTTCAGCTATGGCTTCTCATTAAGGTCTATAGGCAAAGTGCAAGACTTGCTTTGCTCCTCTGGCCAGCCATGTTCAGGCTCGGGGAGGCAACCCATTGATTAACTGTCTCTTGTCATGGAATGTACTTAAGACCCTGATGGGTGTTTTGGGGATAGATGTCTTTTCTCTGCACCTTGCTTGGCTTCTGGAGACCTATGGCCAGTGAGGCTGGACGTGGCAAAGAAAGGTGAGTCTTGGAGATCCCTAGACCCACTTAAGCACTCATCTGTCCCAAAACACCTTCCTTCCACCAGATACTACTCGTGCTTCCATTGTTTCTTTCTTCTCCAAGTGTCTGTTTTCCACTCCTAGCTAGGATGGTGAATCCATCCCATTTATCTCCTTTCCCCAGCACCTGGACAGCATGCTTCCCCACTTGGTAAGCACCTCTCCATGTTTTTTGGGGGGATGAGGATGGAGCATCTCCTGACAAAAGGCCTTGGCATCTCTTTCCAATTGTCTTTCTGCCTCCTACTGTCTTCTAGGGCAGCTATGGAAATTGTCCTCCACTCTTCCATTTTCTCACCACTTCTTATAATCTAGCACCTGAACCATTACATTTAATTGAAACTGACTTCCTCAAGGGTCTCTTAATGGTTAGTTTTGATGGCCTCTTTCTTAGTTATCATTTTCTTTTTTTATGTGTAAACGTATTTATACAGTTATCTTGCTGTACAAGAAAAATCAGATCTACAAGAAAAAAAATCTGAGAAGGGAAACATAATGCAAGCAAACATCATCATTTTCTCTGATCTTTTTTGACACTTGACCAATTCCTCCTTCTCAGTATTCTTATCTTCATTGGTTTCTGTTACTCTGTTTCCTCTTCAGTCACCTCCGATTTTTCTGTATACCTTTTACGTATCTTGTTGGATGGTTTATTTTCCTCCTGCCCCCTAAGTGTGTTCCCTGGTGGTTTCAGGAACCCAGGAGACCCATGGTTTTTTGATCAAAGAGTAAAGCCATGTAGGGAAGAAACCTCTGGAATACCCTCTGTCCTCACAAATTCCTTTTAGAATTATAGTTTCATTCCAATCTAACTCAAGTACCACCTCTTACATTAAGCCTTTCCCAATTATCTACCCCTCCTGCATATCTTTGGTAGCTAATGCTATCTTGTATTCATTTTATATATATAATATGTATGTATATATTTATACATAGACACTCACATATATACTTATATTCGTTCATGTCCCCTCTACTGGAATGTAATCTCCTTGGGGACAGGCACTTTGGGTTTTGTATTCCCAATCACTTATTACAGTACCTGGCAATAAACGCTGATTGATTGATTGATTGCATATACATATATATGTCTATATCTAAATACATATGTATATATACATATGTATGTATGTATGTTATTTCTCCCCAATACACAGAAACAAGACTCAAGATAGATAAAAAAGTAAATTTGAGGGAAAAGTCATAAGGGACTCAGAAAAAGTTAAACTGTTTATACTTCTTGTATTTGTAGATGATGCATGTAACCCTCAGAACTTTATCATCACTGAGCTGCTTTTGCACCCTTATCTTTGGTCCTCTTGTTTCATCTCCATCTCTCCCACTCCGATCTCAATTTCCTTCAAATCCAGGCTTGACTCTCTAAGTTTGTCACTTTAGAATTTCACAGATTCAAGAATCCCTTTCCCCACTGACCTACTGTTCTCACCTGTGAATGCTTATCCCATCATCCAACTTTTCCACTCATGATTATTCAGGTATTAGGCAATGCTAGAGAAAATCACGGAACTGAGCTGATTTAACCCACCTTTTATTCATACTACACATCTAGAACCTTGATGCTGCTCAACAGTTTCTAGAGTTTAACTTATCCTCTTACAATGGCTATTGCAAATCTTTATTTCTCTCTTCTTGACACCTACCATACTCTCAACCACCCCTCACATCCACCAGATGACTTAGCTTTATATATACCTGGGATTAAAGCTACCCAGCATGAGCCTCTCCTCTATTTCTTAAGGCTTCTCAGAACCCAGAATTTTAATTTCAGCTCCAAATTCTCTCCTTTTCCTCCTCCACTCCTTGTTGAGAAAGCAAGAAAAACAAAAACTGTCAAGCAAACAAATTCTCACTTTAGCTATGTAAGAAAAATAAAACAAAATCATTGATCACATTCAATCAACATATTTCATCATGAGTTATCTGGAATTGTGACTGGTTATTGTGTTAATCAGAATTCCTTCAAAATCTTTACAAGTCTTTAAACTATTGTTGTTATTGTATAAATGACAACAACTTGTGGTTTTGATCACTTCATTTTTCATCATCAGTGCCCGCAAGTCTTCCTAGGTTTTTTTGAAACCACCCTTTCATCATTTCTTATTGCACAATGGTATTCCATCACATTTACATACCATAATTTGTTCAGCCATTTCTCAACTGATGGGTATCTCTACAACTTTGCCAAACTAATGAGTGTGAGGCAGTACCTCAGAATTGTTTAAATTTGCATTTCTATAATTATTCGTGATTTAGAGCATTTTTTTCATTTGCTATTGATAGCTTGGATTTCTTCCTCTGAAGACTGCCTGTTAATATCCTTTGACCATTTATCAACTATATATGGCTCTTATTCTTATGTCTTTGAGTTGGTTCCCTAAATATCTTAGAAATGAGATTTTTTCAGAGAAATTTACTACAAATAGTTTCTTCTAGGTTTCTTATTTCTAATGTTAGCTGAATTGATTTTGTTTATCTAAAAGCTTTTTAATTGTATGTAATCAAAATTATCCATTTTGCTTCTTTTTCTTCTTTTTGGCTGTGAATTCTTTTCTCCCTATCCATAGATCTGACATATAATTTCTTCCATGCTCCTCTCATTTATTGTATATTGCCCTTTAGGTCTAAGTCATGCTAGTTTTGGAGCTAGTTTTGATGTATGTTGTCAGATGTTGGTCGATACATAGTTCTGGTAGACTTTTCCAGTTTTCCTAACAGTCTTTGCCAAATAATGAGTCCCCCCACCCTGCCAATATCTGAATCCTTGGGCTTGTCAAATATTAAACTACTGTACTCATTTGCTTCTCCCAATCTGATCCATTGATCAACATGTTTTTCTTCCCCATTACTAAATTGCTTTGTAGTCTATAGTTTGAGATCAGGTACTGTTAGTCCCCTTTCCTTCCCTCCCTTTTTCATTTATTCCCTTGATGTTCTTGGCTTTTGTTCCTCCAGATGAATTTTGTTATTACTTTTTATAGCTTTATAAAGTGGCTCTTTGATGTAATATAGTTTACCTCTCAGACCTATGGAGATGGAATAAATTTATGTCCAAAGAAGAACTGGAACTCTTAATTGAAAACCAGATAGATAACTTTGACTATATTAAGTTAAAAAGTTTTTGTACAAACAAAATCAATGCAGACAAGATTAGGAGGGAAGCAATAAATTGGGAAGTCATCTTTACATTTAAGGGTTCTGATAAAGGTCTCATCTCTAAAATATATAGAGAATTGTCTCATATTTATAAAAATTCAAGCCATTCTCCAATCAATAAATGGTCAAAGGATATGAACAGACAATTTTCAGAGGATGAAATTAAAACTATAGTCATATGAAAAGGTGCTCCAAATCACTATTGACCAGAGAAATGCAAATCAAGACAACCCTGACGTACCACTTCACACCTGTCAGATTGGCTAAAATGACAGGAAAAGTTAATGATGAATGTTGGAGGGGATGTGGGAGGGCTGGGAAACTTATGCATTGTTGGTGGAGCTGTGAACGGACACAGCCATTCTGGAGAATAATTTGGAGCTATGCTCAAAAAGTTATCAAACTGTGCATACCCTTTGACCCAGCAGCATTTCTATTGGGCCTATATCCCAAAGAAATCATAAAGGAAGGAAAAGGCCCCACATGTGCAAGAATGTTTGTGGCAGCCCTTTTTGTGGTGGCTAGAAACTGGAAATTGAATAGATGCCCTTCAATTGGAGAATGGCTGAATAAATTATGGTATATGAATATTATAGAATATTATTGTTCTGTAAGAAATGACCAGCAAGATGATTTCAGAGAGGCTTGGAGAGACTTACATGAACTGATGCTGAGTGAAATGAGCAGAACCAGGAGATCATTATACACAGCAACAACAGTACTATATGACGATCAATTCTGATGGACATGGCTCTCTTCAACAATGAAATGTTTCAAACCACCTCCAGTTGTTCACTGAAGAAAGCCATATACACCCAGAGAGAGGGATGTGAAATGTGGACCACAACATAACATTCTCATACTCCTTGATTGATGTTTGCTTACATTGTGTTTCCTTTATCTGATATATCATTTGTGTAGATAAGATTTTTCTTGCACAACAATGATAAGTTTGGAAATATGTATACATATATTCGATTTGCCAATATTTTAACATAATTAACATGTAGTGGATATCCTGCCATCTAGGGGAGGGGTGGGGAGTTGGGGGGAAAAATTTGTAACAGAAAGCTATGTAAGGGTTATTGTTGAAGAATTACCCACACATATGTTATGCAAATAAAATTAAAAAAAAATCAAGTGGCTCTTTGATAATAGTTTCAACCATTCAACCAACAGATCAAATGATTGTTATGGCACTGGATAATTGAATTAATTTAGGTAGTATTGTCATTGTTATTATACTGGCTTAGCCTATCATGAGCAAACATTTCTCCACTTCTTTAGCTCTGTCTTAATTTGTACAAACAAGCGTTTTGTAACTGTGTTCATCTAGTTCCTGTGTAGCTCATCAAGGTGATATCCAAGTATTTTACATAATCTGTAGTTGCTTTAAATAGAATTTTTCTTTCTATCTCTTCCTGCTAGATTGTGTTGCTAATATATAGAAATGCTAATAATTTGTGATTGTTTATTTTATATCCTGGAAGTTTGCAGAAGTTATTAATTGTTCAATATAATTTTAGTTGCCTTTCTAGGGTGCTCTAAGTAAACCACCATATCAGCGGCAAAAAGTTGAAATTTTGTTTCTTCTCTGCTTAAGCTTATTCCTTCAATGTCTTTTTCTTGCCTTTTTTGCTATAGCTACCATTTCTTGTATTGTTGAATAGTAATGGTGATTATGGACAACCTTGCTTTACTCCTGATCTTATTGTAAAGGTCTCTCTAGCTTATCCACATAACAGGTAATGTTGGGTTTTGGTTTTAGACAGATACTTTAATCATTTTGAAGGAAGCTTCATTTACTCCTTTGCTTTCCAATTATTTGAATATTTTATCTTATCAAAAGGTTTTTATGTGTCTATTGGTATAATTGTATAGTCTTGCTATTAATATGGCTAATTATGTTTAGGGTTGCATTCCTGGATATAATTCTAGCTTGGCCACAGTGTATAATCTTTTTTGATATGTTGCTATAGTAGCCTTGCCAATATTTTGTTTAACATTTTCCCATCAATATTCATTAGGAATATTGGTCTTTAATTCTCTTTCTCTGTTTATATGCTGCACCATTTTATTCTCTCTCCCTGGTTTAGGTATCAAGACCATATTTATGTCATGGGAAGAATTTGGTGGGGCCCTTTCTTTTCCTATTTTTAAAACAGTTTATACTGTATTCAAATTCATTGTTCTTTAGATGTTTGGTAGAATTTGTTTGTAAATCCATCTGGTCCTGATAAATTTTTTCTTTGCAAGTTCATTTCTGGCTTGTTCAATTTCTTTTTCTAAGATAGGGTTAAGTACTCTATTTCCTGTTTTGTTTATTTGTACAATTTATATTTTTGTAAATTTGCATCTAGGTAATTTAGATGGTCATTTCTATTGGCATATAACTGGGTAAAATAGTTTCCTGATCATTTCTTTTATTACTTATTCACTGGTTATAAATTCATCTTTTTTTATTTTTGATGATACTGATAATTTGTTTTTTTTTCTTTTAAAAATCTAATTAATCTTAGCATAATTAACATGTAGTAGACTTTCTGCCATCTAGGGGAGGGGTGGGGACTATGGGGGGAAAATTTGTAACAGAGAGCTTTGCAAAAGTCAATGTTGAAAAATTACCCATGCATATGTTTTGCAAATAAAAAGCTTTAATAAAAATAAAAATAAAATAAAAATCAAGTTAATCAATAGCTTATCTATAATTTTATATATTAATTTAATAGTGCTTTGATTTTAAGTTTGTTAAGTTCTCCTTTGATTTTCAGAAGTATTATTTTGGTGTTTAATTGAAGGTTTTTTAATTTGTTGATTTCCTGGGGTTTTTTTAGTTGCATGCCAAATCCATTGATTTATTCTTTCTCTCTTTTATTAATGAAAATAATTAGTGATGCAAATTTTGTCCCAAGTATTAATTTGTCTCCATCTAAAATTTTTTGGCATTTTGTCTCATTGTTGTCATCTTTAATGAAATTACCAATTATTTCTATGAGTTGTTATTGATACATCCATTCTTTAGGGTTGTTATTTAGTTTCTAATTTACATTTAATCTTTGCCTCAAAGTCCCTTTATTAAATATAATTTTATCATATTATGATTGACAATAGATGCATTTAATATTTCTGCATTTGTTTATGTTCTACATGTGTTTATTAGGTCCTAATAAAAGATCAGTTTTTTTTTTTTTTTTTTTTTGCTGAGGCAATTGGGGTTAAGTGACTTGCCCAGGGTCACACAGCTGTTACGTGTCTGAGACCAGATTTGAACTCAGGTCCTCCTGACTTCAGGGCTGGTGCTCTATCCACTGCGTCATCTAGCTGCCCCAAGATCAGTTTTTATGAAGGTACCACATGCATAGTTGAGAAATAGAGATATTCCTTTCTAGTTCAGTATTTTCGAGAGGTTTGGCAAACCTAACTTTTCTAAAATTCTAGTTAGATCCTTAGCTTCTTTTTGTCTGGTTTTTGGTTAGCTTTATTTAAGTCTGAAAGTGTTAGATTGAGGTCCCCCATTGTTATAGTTTTATGGCCTATTTTTCCCTATAGCTCATATAAGTTTTTTTTTTCAAAAATTTATATGCTGTACCATTTTATGCAATATGTTTACATTGATACTAATTTCATTTTTACTATACTTTTCAGCAAAATATAGTTTGCCTGTGTATCTCTTTTAAAAGATATTACCTACTGGGGCAGCTAGGTGGCGCAGTGGATAGAGCACCAGCCCTGAAGTCAGGAGGACCTGAGTTCAAATTTGGTCTCAGGCACTTAACATTCCCTAGCTGTGTGACCCTGGGCAAGTCACTTAACCCCAATTGCCTCAGGGAAAAAAAAGATATTACCTACTCCTCCCATGCTCAACTTTAGTATGATGAGGGAAGAAGGAAAGGAAGGGAATAAATATTTATATAGTATACACTATATTTCAAGTACTGTACTAAGCACTTTACAGATATTATCTCATTTGATCCTCACAACTTTCTGTATCTCTCTGTGCTTAATGTATTTCACTGTCTCTCTTTGTACAACTCCCTGTTCACAAATAATAAAGCCTACAGAGCCAGAGCAACTATGACTGCTCACTTTATGTAGTGATTAAATTCAAAACTAATTAAACAGAAATGGTAAATGAATTTTAAGGAATAGGAAAACTTTAAATATCTGTCTCTCTTTAGATAGAGGGGAAACATTTGGGACAGGAGAGACAGGGCAATCCTTTTTCAAATCTCTCTATGGAAAGGTCCTCAACTATTAGTTCTCTCCAGCCCTCAAGTTATTCTGTCAGGCTTTGGGGAAAGCAGAAGCCATATAGGGATGGAGTCCTGTCTATGATTCAAACAATGGCTGCCTCCCATCTCAACTTCTCAGTCAAATTGTCCTCTTCCAAATCAAGTACTGAGCTTCCTTGATGATATCTATCTTCTTAAGAAGATGTTTTCGCTCCAGCTCAGAGGAAAAAGCAACATTATCCCTTCAAGATTCACTCCATTCTTGTATCTTCCAGAAGGTCATAGAGCCAAGTGCTGATGGATCTTCTTTCTTCTTGAAGAGACACACCCAGTTTTTGATATCCTATTGCACTTATTGAATTCCTCTGTACCTTTTCTGACTTATAAATGCTCTCCCTAAAATGTGAGATCCAGAACTGACTTCAAGACCTCAGTGGTCTTTTCCAATCTCTGGGTTATCAGTGGCCTGGTCTTGAACACAATGCATTTCTTAAAAACACACACATATGAATACAGGTGAGCACACACACATTAATCCCTTGTTTTTAATAAATTAAACTGTCCTTCCCACTCCCTGTCCTCCCTACCAGTAAGCAAATTTCAAAAATCAAAAAAAGCAACAAAGCCCTCAATATGTAGTTGTGTAGACAAGCAAAAGAAGTTTCCACATTGGCCGTCTCCAAAAATTTATTTCTACATTTTAAGTTCATCACCCCTCTGCTAGGAGGTGAATGATGTGTTATATCTTCTTTGAGATTCATTGTTCATCATTTTGTTGAACAGTTATAACACCTTTCAAAAGTATTTTCCTCTGTAATGTTATCATTGTATAAATTGTTCTTTTTTTGCTGAGGCAATTGGGGTTAAGTGACTTGCCTAGGGTCACACAGCTAGTAAATTATTCTTTTAGATGTCCCAGTGGTTAGAGTAGGGTGGAGGCCCTAGAATAGGACGGCTTGAGTTTAAATATGACCTCAGATACTTACTAGTTGTATGACCCTGGATACATCTGCCTGTTTCCTCAACTGTAAAATGGGGGGGGGTCATAATAATACCGCTCTCATAGGGTTGTTGTGAAGATCAAATGAGAGATTTGTAGAGCGCTCAGCACAGTGATTGGCTCATTGAAGATGCTTAATAACTGTTTTCTTTCTTCCAATTATTCTGCTTGCTTCATTCTGCATCATTTTATAGAAATCTTTCTGGTTTCCATGAAACCATTCATCATTTCTTCTGAAATAAAAATATTCCATTTTATTTATGTACCACAATTTGACTAGCCATTCTCTAATAGGAGGCCACCATAATGCATTTCTTTATTTAATAGTATTTTATTTTTCTCAATTATATGTAAATACAATTTTTAGCATTCACTTATACAGAATTTGAGTTTCAAATTTTTCTTCCTAAACTGAGTCAATTTTATAAAAAATTATAAAATAAGAGACATTCTCCAATTTATAAATCATCAAAGGATATGAAGTTTTCAGACAAAGAAAACAAAGTTATCTATAGTCATATGAAAAAATACTCTAAATAACTACTGTTTAGAGAAATGCAAATTAAAACTAACTTGAAGGTACCACATCACACCTTGGCTAATGTGACAGAGAAGAAACATGACAAAACTGGAAGAGATGTGGAAAAGTGGGAACATTAAGGCACTTTTGGTGGAGCCTTTGGTCCAGCCATTCTGGAAAACAATTTGGAATTATACCCCAAAGGGCCATAAAACTCTTTAATATATAGCATATTGTATTTTTGTATAGTATTTATATATAGTATATAAAACTATATACTCTTTGATCTAGTAATACCATGACTAAGTCTGCATCCCAAAGAGATCAAAGAAAAAGGAAAAGGACCTCTATGGACAAAACTATTTATAGCAGCTCTTTTTTATGGTGGCAAAGTATTGGAAATCAAGATGTCCATTAATTGGGGAATGGCTGACCAAGTTGTGATATAGGTATGTGATGGAGTACTACCATGCTGTGGGAAATAACAAAGGGGATGGTTTTCAGAAAAAAAAAAAAAAAAAAAACATGGGAAGACCTGTATGAATTATTGCCGAACAAAAGGAGCAGAATCAGAAGATCTTTGTACACAGAAACAGCAATATTGTAATGATGATCAACTGTGAAAGACTTAATTACTCTGATCAATACAATGATTTAAGACAGTTCCAAAGGGCTCATGATAAAAAATGAAATCTACCTTCAACTGATGGACTCTGAGTGCAATTTAGAGTACAATTTTTCCACTTTATTTTTCTTGCTTTTTTGACAACATGGCTAATATGGATATATATTTTGTATCATTTCACATGATTAATTGATATTGTATTGCTTGGGTGGGGGAGTAGCTGGATGGAAGGAGAGAATTTGAATTGCAAAATTTACCCCCTAAAATATACTGAAAATAAAAAATAAATTAAAGAAGACAAAAGAAAAGGAATTTATTTATATTTTATATTTAATTGTCCACTTATATATTGGCTCTCTTCAGCAGACTACAAACTCTTAGAGGGAAAAGGCTGTTTTTATTTTGTCTTTGCATCTCTGGTGCCCAGCACCAGAAATTCTCTTTGAACTGAATGCAAGTCACTTATACTCCCCAGGCTAGGTTCCTTTATATGTAATGTGAGGATGTTGGACAAAAGGGCTAGTCTATCATCCTATGAAATGAATTGCATAATGACAGTATGATGTGTTAATGGAGTCTGTTTGTTCTTTCTTCCTTCCCTGCCTTTGCTGAGGTCATTGCTCTTCCCTGGAAGGACTTTTGTTTAGCCAAATCCTACCTTTCTTTTTGCTGCCCAGCTCAAGGCACCATCTTGTCCAAGCACATTTTCCTAACTACTTCAACTCTCCAGGGATCTCCCCCCTTTCCTAATTTCTCTAGCATGCAGAGTCTGTATACTGCCATGTGGCAAATTAATTTTATCTTAATGTTGTTCACTGAAAATTCAGAAACACTAGGTACTCAGGAGAATCAAAATTATAACTTAAAGGCTAATAGAAAGATACGTGGTGGGAGTCAGCAGGCTGGAGCATATTACCAACGATGACTTGCATCTAAAAAGTAGAGTGAGAGCCTTAACCAAGAATATCACAAACAGAGCATACAGAAACTGAATCTGACCAGAAAAGGGAGAAGGGCAAATCCTACAGTGAAAGTGACAGACCACAGGTGAATAGATTGGATGTAGCTTTGATGCCTCTGTAAAGTGCAAAAACCAGAAAAAGGCTTCTAGGGCCCCAAGTGGCCTCTGTCCTGAAGATTCACGGGAAGACATGGATAAGCATCTAAAAATGAAAAGATTTGGGAATTCCTCTCCCTTCCTACCACCAATACCTTATTACAAAGACCCGTTACCACCCATCTGGACAATTGCAACCCAGCCTACACCCCCTCCTTCTTCTAATCATTTATCGTCAAGCCAAAGTAATCTCCCTTATGCCTGGATCTGGTCATATTATATTCCCCCACTCAAAACTTTGTAATTGCTCCCTGTTGCCTTTTAAGTAACTTTACTCTTTTTTTCCCTGGCATTCAAGGCCTTGAACAATCTGTTACTCCTCTACATTTCCAGACTTAGGTGATTCCTTTCCCTTCCACACACTCTAATGCTCTAGTCAAACTGGTTTGTTGTCTTCCTCCACATCTTGTATTTGCCAGTTCTCTGAGTTGAGCTTTTTTTCTTTTGTAAATAATAGCTTTTTGTGCATTTATTTGTGAATAAAGTAGGATTCAGGAGCCCTCAGAAGACTTGATTTAGTGCAAGGTGGAACCTTAGAGATCATTTGGCAGCTAGATCACAGGTCAGAAAACTGAGGCCTAGAGATTGAAAAGTATTTGCCTAAAGCACACAGATAGCACCATAGTTCCTCTGATTTCAAGTTCAGTACTCTTTTTTTTTATTACTGGACTAGCTCTATAGCATTATAAGTTCCTGAGGGCAAAAGTCCCTCCTATCTGGGAAAAAAGGTGAATTTAATGGCAAGTGAATGTAATGAACCCAGGACTTTCTAAATTCAATTCTATCACCCTTACCACTACCTCTCACTATCCAGCTCTCTTGATAAGAGACTATATATCCTGTGGATTGTGAGAATGGAGTTGAGCTAGCATATCATCTATATTATCACCTATCCCATCCGGTAGGGCCTGAAGGAAAGCCAATGCTTTGAATAATGGGATAAGTCAAGATAGTGTCTTCCCCACTTAATTATGATCTGGGCTCAGGACTCCAGGATTATGCCATGATCCGTTTACGCAAGAAATTAAGTTGAAGATTGGTATGTAATATTCATATATTAAATACTGGCAGACAATCAAAATAATGTAGGTCGAAAGCTCTGCATCATCCCGTGGTGTCGTGCCCAATACAGTGTTGGGTTGTTAGAAGGATTGATTCCTGTGTCTAATTATCTGAGAAATCATTTCAGCTCCTTGGAACTTGAAACATTTCAAAGCCATCAGAGGCTCCTGCAGCTCCTCAAGAGGGGACCAATATGGGGTGGTCTAGGGTCAAGTAAACCAAATGGCCCAGAGGTCAGGGAGGAGAAGGAAAGTCTGCTGTCAGGAAGAGAATTTCACTAATTGGTTGCAGTCCATTTGTGTTCTTTTCCCATAAACATGAGGTCCATATGAAAATAATGCCGGCTTGTTAGTTCTTTGCAATCTCAATGCAAATGATTGGTGTAATGAGGCTGGCAAAGAAACATTGAGACAGCATCTGGAAGGAGGGAGGTTTATAGCCATGTTCTAGAGGGAGAGTGTTGTGATGGAGAGAGAATCAGATTTGTAGTCAGTGGAGCTGAGTTCAGGTTCTGGCTCTCTTTGAGCTTCAGGTCCCTCATATATAATTGGTTGCACTGACTTCCAAGATCCTTTCAATCTCTGAATCCATGGGCCAAGGTCATCTTCTATGGCCAGACCTTATCTAGACAATTGGTCCTGTGTGACATATTTTAGACAGGACGCCATCAGAGCTGGAGGGCATCCAGATGGGGGTGACCAAGATGATGAGTCTGTGCCATAAGAACCATAAGAGATGGAAGTAAGTGGGGGGACTGTTCAGCCTGCAGAAGAAAAGGCTTGGGAGCAGGAGCGGGGGAGGGTGGAGTAGGAGAGCTGTCTTCCTGTATTTGCAGGGCTGTCATGTGAAAGAGAGAATAGATTTGTTCTTTATCTCAGAGCATCATAATTACATTCCATTAAATAGAGCTGTCTCACAATCAACAGTCGGTGGAAGAGAGTGAGCTCTATCAATGAAGGTTCTATAGTTCATTGATTTAGAACTGGAGAGTATCTTAGTGGTCATCTAGTTGGACCCCCTCATTTTATAGAGAAGGAAAATGAAGCCTGAAGGGATGTTAAATGACTTGTACAAAGTCATCCAATGTTTTAAAAACCGGGCTAGAAACCCCCATGTCGGGATGCAAGTGAGGAGATAGCAAATAATTTGCTCAGGTTGGGAAGATTATCACGCCAAATTAGATGGGTTCACATCTATAGCCTTAACCACAGACTGAACTGTAGTCCTAGCCCTGGCCCCAGCTGGAACCCTAGCCCACTTGGCCAAAGTTACTCACATAATAAACACCAGAACTGGGATGCAAACCTGGATTCTCTGATTCGTAGAGTTTGGGCATGGGAATTTCAATTTATAATGTTTTTTGAAGTTAATGCCTGCTTAGCAATCTGTCCCCCTGTCCCCTCCCCCAAGCATGCCTTTCCTCATCTTCATCATCTTGCTCAAACCAGTGTTACTGTCACTGGTCGGGGCTCTAGGGGAGCAGTCTGCGTGGGCACTGACGCCAACTTGCTCAGCATCTCATAGCTTTCCCAGGAGGGAATTTCCACGTTGCATATTACACATCCTCATGGAGCTCACAGCCATTATTCATAAGCTGGGCCATGAAATATTGATGCGGCAGAGAGTCAATAACATGGGGCAATGGATAAATATTTATTGGGGCGGTCGTGATGCTGGATTTGCTTGGGGAATTCAATCAAGATTTGCCCAACGACGGCGGCTTTGGATGTTAAATGAGCTTGTTCCAAGTCATAAAATTATAGTATCATTGCATGTTGGGGCTAGAAGAGACTTAGAATGCATTTAGCCCCCATCCCCACCCCTCTGACAGAGGGGGAAACTGAGACCCAGGGAGGAGACAAGTCTTGCCCGAGGTCTTGCAAGTATGAAGAGGCCCAGCTGGGATTTGAATTTAGCACAAGCTTATTGAATTTCCAGGCTTGAAGGAATCTTAAGGATCATATAATCAGGGAGTTCTCAACCTAGAATCTCTTTATTTCTCCATGCATATGCATAGTGAATTTGAAAATTTATTTCCTTCAAATATTTGAATAAGATATTCAAATCCCTTATTTCATATTGAATAGGGGATTTGGGAAGTTTTGCAGAAAGCCAAAGGGGACTGGCAGTGCAAAAAACAAAACAAAACAAAAGAAAAAGACAAAAGATGACTTTTGATTTTGTCCAGTCATTTACCAGATTAGGAAAATGAGGTCCAGAGAAGGGAAAATCTTGGCTAAGGTCACATAGTTAGCTGGCAGCTGAGAGAGGTGGGGTCGGGGGAGAAGAGTGGAAGAAAACTGTAAATTCCCTAGTAAATGTTTAGCAAGGTGGGGGAATGGGCAAGATTAAATTTAATCTGGGTTAACATTTTCTCCATCACTTTCTTTAACCCAGATAATCAGCAAAACAATAAAGTAAGCCCTTGATTTGGAGTGTTTACCCATTTCCAAGGTGTAAATGCTTATCCTGGAATTGTACTATTGGCTTCTTTAGAGCTCAGAAAAAGCTGGCTCCAGCATGTCCCTATGTGGTTAAGAGAAGGTGGGAAGGCTTTGGGGGGGGTGATAGATTAAATTGCCTTGGAAGGGGGCTGGAGAGCTGTTTTGTCCCCTTCTTGATTGTGAAGATAAGAGGACAAAGTATTTAGCCTTTCTGCTCTAGCAAAAAGTGCCTGTGCCACAAGGATGGCCCGATACCTGTTGTGGTCCCTTCTCCTCTCCTCCTCCTTCATCTTCTACAGTGATTTCAATAATGTGCAGAACTCCCTGTGTGGAAATTCCCTCCACTGATGTATGTCAGCACCATACCCCTAACCTAGTTCCAGAGGGCTGACCAAGATACTGAAAAGTTTAGGGACTGGCCCATGGTGTGTCACAAGTGGCACTTGAAGCCAGGTCTTCCTAACTTCAAGGCTGGCTCTACTGCCATGCTGCCCTTTGTGTCCAATATTATAAGTCTTTAAATACTTGGCTTGGAATGATTCTCTATATGGTGTGAGGCATAATCCTCCATAAAGCTTCTCCTGGCCCAACTCCTTCCCCAATGGCCTTGAATTTTCCACTATCAAACACTCCTTATATGCCAACTTAAGACATGTTCATTTTCTTTCTTAAAATAGCTTTTTATTTTCAAAATCCATGCAAAGATAATTTTCAATAGTCACCCTTGGAAAACCTAGTGTTCCAAATTTTTCTCCTTCCTTTCCCCCACCTCCTCTCCTAGATTGCAAATAATCCAATATAGGTTAAACATGTACAATTCTTCTCTATATATTTCCACAATTATCATGCTGCTCAAAAAATCAGATCAAAAAGGAAAAAATGAGAAAGAAAACAAAAGCAAGCAAACTACAAAATAGGTAAAAATTCTATGTTGTGGTCCACATTCAGTTCCCACTGTCCTCTCTCTGGGTGTAGATGGCTCTCTCTATCACAAGACCACTGGAATTGGCTGGAATAATGAAAACATTGCTGAGAAGAGCCACGTCCATCAGAATTAATCATCACATAATCTTATTGTTGCCATGTACAATGATCTCCTGGTTCTGCTCATTCCACTTAGCATCAGTTCATGTAAGTCTCTCTAGGCTTCTCTGAAATCATCCTGCTGATCATTTTTTTATTAAAGCTTTTTATTTTCAAAACATATGCATGGATAATTTTTCAACATTGGCTCTTGCAAAACCTTGTGTTCCAATTCCTTCCCTTCTCTCCATCCTTTCTCCTAGATGACAAATAATCCAATATATGTTAAATATGGTAAAATATATGTTAAATACAATATATGCATACATATTTACACAATTATCTTGCTGCACAAGAAAAATGAGATCAAAAAGGGAAAAAATGAGAAAGAAAATAAATTGCAAACAAACAACAACAAAAAGAGTGAAAGTACTATGTTGTGATCCACATTCAGTTACTACACTCCTCTCTCTGGGTACAGATGGCTCTCTTCATCAAAAGATCATTGGAACTGGTCTGAATCACCTCACTGTTGAAAAGAGCCATGTCCATCAGAATTGATCATCATATAATCTTGTTGCCATGTATAATGATCTCATGGTTCTGCTCTCTTCACTCTTAGCATCACTTCATGTAAGTGACTGAAATCATCTTGCTGATCATTTCTTACAGAACAATAATATTCCATTACATTCATATACCATTACTTATTCAGCCATTACCCAGATGATGGGCATCCCCTCAGTTTCTAGTTCCTTGCCACTACAAAAAGGGCTGCTACAAACACTGACATGTTCTTTTCACTAAGTTGCTGAGTTAACTAAGTATTGTATTAACCCAGGAGGAGACAGTAGCAGTAGGTAGTAAATGTATTCCAGGGCATTGGGTTATCAGATTAAAATCCACCATTGTTTACTCTCACATAGAAATCAGAACTCCTAAGTTTCTTATGCAAAGAAAGAAAATTTTCATTAGGAATTGGGTAAGATCAAAGGGATCCCACTTCCTTGGCCCGGCCTGAAATTCACTACTTCCTCACTCAGGAAAAAATGATCTCTGTGTTAGCCTGACTGCTGGGGTCTGTGACTGCTTATCCTTATAATCCACCTAGGAGCTTGGGTCTATTTGTCCCTATTTGCCTGTATCTTTGTCTATGTGTATTTCTTTCCACTTGTTTCTAGCTGTCTGTCTCTGTTCCTGTCTCTGTATGTGCCCAGTGTCTAGACCCCTGGGATCCAAACCTTTCCTTGTCTCCCTCTCCCCCAGTCAAAATTGCCATGTCCTGGTTCCCGTCCCCTCAGGACCCTGTTCCCTGAGATCGATCTCTGCATCCCCCTTTCCAAATAATTCCCTATTTAATAAAGGTGATTGATTCTTTCTGTCCCCGAGAGGCACCCAAAGGTGAAACATGAGTCTTCCATGCAGGATGGATGGGAGAAAGAAGTTTGGGGGGCTAGCAGAGAGGGACTTGAGCAGAGGGCTCGCCAAGTGTCAGGCTGACCCTGGAATTATGGGATGACATAGTCTGAGACTTTCTGGCTTCTGAGAAAAGACTCAGACAGTAATAATAACAGCATCGATAACAACAATTCCCATTTTGAGAAGGCTTCAGAGATTTTAAAAAATGCTTTCTCTGCTGCAACTCTCAGGTGGATAGTTCAATTCAGGGATTTTAATCGTCTTCACTTTTTATGGATGCGAGGAAACAGCAACCCTGAGAAGGAAAAGTATTTTGCACAGATTCTATTTGGCATTTCATAGCAAGCCAACTCAAAAGCTGGAAGGGACCTCAGAGGCCACCAACTTCAATCCCCTGGTTTTACTGAGAAGGAAACTGAGGCAGCGCAGGGAAATAATATGACTTGTCTTAGGTCACAAAGATAGTAAATTTCTGAGATAAGATTTGAAGCCAGGTTCTCAGTGTTTAAGAAGCTACTGTGCTTTCACTGACCTTGTCAGAAGTGGGACTTCAACTGGAGAGCTCCTGAAGTAAAGACAATTGTTCTTTCCACTGTACTACTGTACCTCAAACAACAAGGAAATAAGCCCCTTCCTTCTTTTTTATCTTTTGAGGCAATTGGGGTTAAGTGACTTCCTCAGGGTCACATAGTTAGTCCGTGTTAAATGTCTGAGGCTGGATTTGAACTTAGGTCCTCCTAACGTCAGGGCCAGCGCTCTATCCACTATGCCATCTAGCTGCCCCTTCTTTCTTTCAAAAACATTTGTACTGCTGTCTTTTGTTTCTGTGATTATTTAGTTTTTTCAGTCATGTCCATCTATTTGTGACTGTATTAGGGGTTTTCTTGCAAAGATACTAGAAAGGTTTACCATTTGGATCTCCATTTTGTTTTACAAATGAGGAAACTGAGCAGTGAAGCACTTGCCCAGGGTCACATAGCTAGTAAGGGTCTGAAGCTGCATTTGAACCCAGGAAGATGAATCTCCCTGACTTCAGGTCTGACACTATAGCCACTGCACCATCTGCTCCCTTACTGTTCCTATGAAACCTTTATTTCCAAGTCTATCTCCCCTCTCTCTCCTCACCAGAGAGTTATTCCTTAAAAAGAAAGAATAATTAAAGAGAGAAAAAGCATATCAGTAATTCTAAACAATAGATCAATTGCTAGTATATATAGTCTTCCACCCCCATAGTCTCCCCCTTTGCAGAGAAAAGAGGGAAGTGCACTTTCTCCTTCTTCTTCTGTGTTTGAGCTCAGTTTTACTCAGTTTGAGCTGTTTTGCAAACTTCCTCAAGCATCCCAGATCCTCTTCATCCTCCATTTTGACCCCTCTTTTCACTCCTGTCTTTCTTTAACATCATCTTCTCTGCTCAGACTTATGCTCCCCCTCCCCTTCTTCCCTCCTTGGTCCTAAAGACATTCACTCTGGGGAGAAAGCCTGGGAAGGAGGCTCTTGTTGTTCCCCTGAGAACCTTGGCCAATCCTTGGCCCTTTTTCTCCTTTGTAAAAAGGAAAGAACAACAAATTACCTGAGAGAGGGGGGTGTGTATGTACATGTATGTATTGGAAAGTATTAAAGCACTGCCGATCTAGGAGAGTATTCCTCAGGAATGGCTTTGTATGGCCCCAGTGTCTGGCACATAGTAGGCATTTAATCATTGCTTTTTGATTTATTGAATAAAGGGCACACTTGATCACCCCCTAATAAATACAAAGGAAAGGAATTGATTTTTTGCTTTGCCTTCCTGCCTAGCTGAATTACCCCTAAAACCTCCTTCTTCTTTTCTCTTCCCTTCCTCCTCTTCTTCCTCCTCTGTGTGTGTATGTTTCTCTCTCTGTTTCTCCCCTTTCTCCCTGTCTTTTGTCTCTGTCTGTCTCAATTTCTCTCTGTCACTCTCTCTGTGTATCTGTGTCTGTCTTTGTGTCTCTCTCCTTTCTCCCTCTCTGTCTCTCAGTCTCTCTGTCTCTGTGTCTCTCCCCTTTCTTCCTCACTCTCTGTCTCCCCCTCTTTTTCTCAGTCTCTCCCCCTCTTTCCCTTTCCTGCCCTTGGTATTTGCAGCCTTCACATTACTGATCCTGGACCTGGATCCGATTCCCTCCTCATCTTGGACAGAGAAATGGCCCCCAGGCGTGATGGAGAAATTCATCAGCTTCCAGACACAGGCTAACAATTTATTTCTGAAAAGTAACATATCCTGGCTAAAGGAGTGCTCTCCACTGGCCCTGAAAATTGGGGTGTACATTGAATGGCTGGGGAAGCTGGGCCCCCAGGTCAGGATTAGATCCCTGGCTGATTATTAGATCTTTGGAGGAGGAGACTGAGCTAATGAGAGCTACCACTTTACTTTGGGAGAGTGTTTTTCACTTTTATAAATTGGAAAGAGAATGACTTCCCTTCTGTGAGATTGCTACAGCCCCACAAATCATCAGTTCCATTTTACAAATGGAGACACTGAGCCTCAGCCAGCTTCTGTGACTTGAATATCACCCAATTTGTTAGAGGAGGAGCGCTGGACTCTCCGGGATTCTAACCGTGGGGACTCTCTTGTCCCAGAGTCCTACCTTGACAGTCCCCTGGGGGCTTTCATGGCTTCCCTCTGCACAAAGGCAGCATCTGACAGTCTTTTCTTGAGGGGACTGAGAACTTGCCCAAATGGCTACCCCAGAGGACACAGATCCCATTCATTCAACAAAGTGTCTACTGTGTGCAGAGAGCTCTGTGTTGGGCACTTGAGCGGAGACATTGATCAGTAAGCTTGTGTTACATTTGTTTATTATGCCAAGCTTTGCCCTTGCTGTGAGGTTACAAGGAACTTCTGGGGGAGACAATATATGTTTATACATGCATACAAGTTACACAGAGTGGATGAAACTGGGTTGCTGAGTGGATGGAATGCCCAGAGTGGAGTCAGGAAGATCTGAGTTTAAATCTTGCCTCAGTAATTCACTAGCTGTGACAACCTGGGCAAGTCATTTAAGCCAGTTTTCCTCAGTTTCCTCATCTGTAAAATGGAAATAATAATAGCACCCACCTCCCCAGGGTTGTTGTGAGGATCAAATGACATAATAATGTCAAGCACTCAGCCCAGTGCCTGCCACATAGTAAGTGCTGTATAAATTTTAGCTGTTGTTATATTATTATCAAATGGGATATTCTTTATAAAGTGCTTAGCACAGTGTCTGACATGTAGTAGTTTCTTAATAGATGAGAGGATAGAGGGGGCAGGAGGGGCTTCTTGCTGAGTCTTGTGCTAAATTTTAAAGAAATTCAGGGGAGTATCAGCTCTGGAGTCAAAAGGACCCAAGTTCAAATCCAGCCTCAGATATTACTAGATGTCACTTAACCCCATTGCCTCCTAACAAACCACAAAAAGAACTGTATAACCCCACCCCCAGAAATTCAGGGATTCTAAGCAGTAGGAATGAGAAAGGACCATGTTACAGGCATGGAAGGCAACCAGTTCAAAGACATGGAGGTGGGAGATGTAATAGTAAATAAGCCAGTGTGGCAGGTTGTAGGGGCAAGTAATAAAAAAGCTTAAGAGCACTGGTAAATAGGAAGGGACCAGGCTATGGAGACCTTGAAATATCCAACAGAATTAATATTATACAATGTTCTTTTGGTTCTACTCACTTCACTTAGCATCAGTTTATGTAAGTCTTTCTAGACTTTTCTGAAATCAGTATGCTCATCATTTCATATAGAATAATAATATCAAATTACATTTATATACTATAACTTATTCAGCCATTCCCCACTGATGGTTTCCAATTCCTTGCCATTACAAAAAGGGCTGCTTCAAACATTTTTTCACATGTGAGTCCTTTTTCCCTTTTTATGATCTCTTTGGGATACAGACCCACTAGAAAAATTGCTAGATCAAACGGTATGCAGTTTGATAGCTCTTTGGGCATAGATCCAGATTGCTCTCCAGAATGGTTGAATCAGTTCACAACTCTACCAACAATATGTTATTTTCCTAGTTTTCCTGCATTCCCTCCAACATTTATCATCCTTTCCTGTCATCTTAGCCAATCTGAGAGGTATGAAGTAGCACCTCAGAGTTGTCCTAATTTCTCTAATCAATAGTGAGTTAGAACATTTTCACATGACTAGAAATGGCTTTAATTTCTTTATCTGAAAAATGTTTGTTCATATCCGTTGACCATTTATCTATTGGGAAATGGTTGTATTCTTATAAATTTGAGCCAATTCTCTATATATTTTGAAATGAGGCCTTTATTAGAAACCGTGGATGTAAATCCCCCCTCTCCAGTTTTGGCTTTCCCTTCCAATCTTTGCTGCATTGATTTTGTTTCTAAAGAATCATTTTAATTTAATATAATGAGAATTATTTATTTTGCATTTCATAATGTTCTCTAGTTCTTCTTTGGTCATAAATTCCTAGGGAAAAGATTTTTAAAGGCATAAAATAAAACACAGGATTATAAGGGGTAGTTGGGTGCCTCAGTGCCGGGCCTGGAGGTAGGAAGAGCTGAGTTGAAATCTAGCCTCAGACACTTAACAGTTGTGTTACCCTTAATTAAGTCACTTAATCCTGTTTGCCCATTTTCCTCATCTGTTAAATGAACTGTAGAGGGAAATGGCAAACCATTCTATTATCTTTGGCAAGAAAACCTCAAGTGGGATCACAAAGAGTTGAACACAACTGAACAACAAAAGGATTATAACATAAACTAATCATATTTAAAAATAGTTATCACTTTTAAAAAATTCAAAGATCTTAAATTCAGGTCTCTTGATCTAAATATTATTTCCTCCTCTTCATCAAATATACTTCCTTGTTATGATCTTCTAATTGCTCTAACTCCATTTCTTGGTTTTAGAGCCAGTTTCTGCTTTGCTTGATGGAGCCCCTTACCACTATCTTTTTTTCCTAATAAAAAGAAAAATGTATTGTACCTTTTTAAATGATGAATCAATCAATGAATACAAAATATAAAAATAAATAAAAAATTGAGATATCTGGCCACTATCTTAGACCCTATGACTATGACTCTCTGGCATTGTCCTTGTGTCTGCCTTCATTCTGACCTTGATTTTCTTAGACTGGCTGCCCTCATGATGACCTCCACCTCTAGTATCTCTTTCCTTGTGATGCTGCCTGTGAATGGTAATCCTCAATATGTTTGGTCCCTGGCCGACCAGCCTAGACACTTGGGGCATTGCTGGGCTGATTTACATTATGTCAAAAAATAATAATAATTTCAGGCTATCTGAACTGGAAGGACCCTCAGAAGGCATCCAGTCCAGTCTATAACTGAGTAGAAACCCCCCCCTACAGTGTATTTGAAAACGAGCTTCCAATTTTTGTTTGAAATGTTTTAACAAAAAGAAACCCAATATAAACTAAGGCAACTTATTTCACTTTTGGATGCATTTTGGGTGTATGGGGTATTAAGCAAGGACTGGCACCTCTGGTGTGAGGGCTTGCCTAGCTTCTTTCTGGGCTGCTCATTCATTTTTGATATTTGCCTTCACCTAACTCTCAGTTGTGGCTCCAAGAAGTGGGAGCAGGGTCAGTGGCTACAACCTGGTAAAACTGTCTCAGCAGATGGGCTAAACTGGATGGGGTAACTGACCAACCTCGGACCAATATGTGAGTTAGGGGAATGTCTACCACAAGCATGCAAAGACTTCTCCTGGTAGAATGGGCGGAGTGGAATAATTTGTTCTCGTGATCATGAAGGCAACTGAAGCAGGCATCGTAGAGCTCTCAGAGCTTGGTCAGACATCGAAGAGCCATGATCATCCATGGCATCCTGGGTCATCATCAGTCATCCTGACCTCTGTCCTGCTACTTGACTCTGATGGCTCTGGAAGAGACAACTTTGTGTCACTCTGCCTCACTTAAATCCAATTCATGAGTAAATCAAGGCATTACCCTATGATTTCATTGTTTCTCTTTCAATACTAAAACAAACAACCACAATCTCTAATTGTTAAGTTTTCCTGACTTCTAGCCCAATCTGCTCCTCAGAAGCTCTTGCTAAACCTTTGCCTTGGATGGGCTAAGTCTGCCAAATACTATGTCAACACTGGGGATGCTAAGAAGAGTAAAAACTATTCTTCCCCTCAAGAAGCTTACATTCAAATGAGGGAGACAAAATATACTTTCTTAGAAACAAGATACTAACAAAGGTGATAGAGGATCCCTTTAAAGGGAATGGCATTAGCAGGTAATGGGGGGATGGTCATTGCAATTTATTGAATGGGAGGAATGACACATACAGACCTATAGCCTGGAAAAATAATTTTGGCAGTTTTGTAGAGCAATGTTGATTGGGATTTTATTTTTCATTTTAAGCATTTATTTTCCCCCCTCCCTTCCCCCAGGAATAAAAGAAAAACAAAAACCTTGTAATAAATATGTATGATTGAGCAAAACAAATTCTTCCATTGGCCATATCTAAAAATATTATGTCTCATTCTGCATGTGAGTTCATCACCTCTCTGTCAAGCATTTTTCATCATCTGCCTTCTGGAATCATGGCTGATCACTGTGTTGAACATAGTTCTTGAGTCTCTCAGAGTTGTTCATTTTTATAGTGTTGTCTTTTGTTTTTACAGTGTTGTCAACAAACCTTTATTAAGCATTTACCAGGTGCCAGGAACTGTGCTGAGTGCTGGTGTACAGAGACACAGAGAAAAGCAAAAATACAGTCTCTTCCTATAAGGAGCTCGAATTTTAATGGGGGAGATAATATGCAAAAAATCTTGTATATACAAGATATAAGCAGGGCTAATTGGAAATAATCTCAGAGGAAAAGCCCTGGGACAGAGTGGGGTAGGAAGATGGAATTTGATTTTATTCTTGAAGGAAGCCAGAGTTATGAATACAATATCTTCTATTATTGTATGCGTTTTCTTGAAATGGAAGTTTATTGTTACATATTTTGAATCCTTCCTGATGTTCTGCTGGGCACATAGCAATGGTTTTTATTGTGTTTTATTTTTTTTCTGTCTTTCCTTTTAATTTGGTTTTTTTCTTATTAGCATTTAAGTTTTAAATTAATAAATACAATAAGATTAAAAAGGAAGGAGAAGCAAGGAGGGAGAGCATTCCAGGTATGGAGGACAGTCAGCGAAAAGATACCGAATCGAGGGATGGAGTAGTGTATGTGAGGAGCATCAAGAAACCTAGTAGACTTAGAAAGAAAGTGTAAAAAGAAGGGAAGAGAATAAGCATTTAATCAGTGCCTACTAGATGTCAGGCCCTGGGTATTTTCAGCACACTTAGAAATATTATTTCTTTTGATCCTCACAACAGCTTTGAGAAATAGATAGCTACTGTTATTACCATTTGACAATTGAGGAAATTGAGGCAAAAGAGTGAAGTGTCTGAGGGTAGATTTGAAGTCAGGTTTTCTTGATTCCAGGCCCTGTGCTCTAACCACTGTGCAGCCAGCTACTTTGACCATCTGCCTCTAATATCTATTACTTACCTCTAAAATATTCCATGATTCTTTCCTTTCTCCTCTGTCTTTCATTTTCTTGCCCTTTGTATCCGTTTTCTCCTTTGTTTTGACAGGGGAGCTATTCTGTTTGTTTAAGACCACTTTCATTCTCCCAGATAACCTAGAGAGTGAAAGTGCTCTCTTCACCAAAGAGACTTTGAACCCAATGACATTTGGTTGGAGGGGAGACCAGCATTACATATTTTATTCGGACCAATGTAAAACTCTCCTTGTTTCCTATTCTTTCTCTAATAAAAAGTCTCAATCCTCTGTCCTTGCTAATAGCTCTTACGGCCACTTCCCCTGGAGAACTGCTGTGGCAATTGTCATTGGTGGGGATGGTCCCAATATTCTCTCATACTCTCCTCCCCATAGTCATGTTTTTTATTAGCATTTAAGTTTTAAACAAATAAATACATTAAGATAAACTATTATCTTCTTATTAATATTAATAACAAGACTCTTCCAAGGAGCTTGAAATTCCCACCACTCATCTGAATTGAAGCATTGAAGGCCTATCATATCTGTAGGTTACTTGAGAACAGATAAAACATTAGCTTATTATCACCCATTAACACCCTAGCAAGAATTCATTTCTTAGATTAGCTAGGGGTTACCTAGCGTAGCATAGGGACTTGAGGTAATGGGATAGAAGAAAGAGAAATTGTGCTAGATGGGAAGAAGAAGGGTAAACTCCAGAAAACAGGGGAGGGCAAAGTTGAGATGGGGAGGCAGGGTCTGGGTAACTGAGTTACCACATGAAGGCACTGTTACTTTTAGAAGTGCCAAGCACCCACTAAGTATTGCCCATGCCTTCAAATCTTGTTTAACTTTGTCTTTTTTTTTAATGTTTATTGCATTTAGCATATATTTTAACATGTATAACATATATTGGATTGCTTGCCATCTAGGGGAGGGGATGAGGGAAAAGGAGGGGAAAATCTGAAACACAAGGCTATGCAAGAGTCAATATTGAAAAATTATCTTTGCATATGTTTTTAAAATAAAAAGCTTTAAAAAATAAAAAAATAAAAAAATTTTTAAATGTGTGCGAACATTGTTAGGAAATATTTTACTAAAGAAATTGACTTGTGGGAAAATCTGAAGGTCATGAAGAATATACTCGATTTTCTTTGCTTTGACTCCCTATACTTGGAGATTTAGCAAATTTGCTCCAATGCCATGAAACAAGTTCCCCTGTTCACCTCATGGCGGCCTCCTAAAGCACACTTGAGCTTGTTCATTGCCAAAGAGGAGATTAACAGCAGCTTGTCAATGCCAGGTGCTGTGTCTGGTCCACATCCTGCTGAGGTACAAAGCAGATTAACTGTACTGATTAAAGGTGGCTACTGCTCAGGTGGCATTGGTGCTCAAAATAATCAGCGAGGTGGCAGATTTTCTTTACTGAGGGTTGTTGTTTACTTGTATCCGGCATCTCTCACTGGACTGGTCCAGTGCTAGTGGGCAAATCGCTTTTGGCAAAATGATTTTCTTTTTAAAATCTTATTTAATATTTTATTTCCCCCAATTACTTGTAAAAACAACTTTAACATCCTTTCTCCCCCAGATTTTGAGTTCCAAATTCTCTTTCTTGCCCCCCCAGAAGGTAAGCAAATTGATATGTTGTACATGTATAGTCATGCAAAACACATTTTCATGCAAGTCATTCTGTGAAAGAAAATACAAACCAAAAAAAAAAACTAAGAAAAATAAAGAAAAATTATCTTTGATCTGCATTCAGGCTCAATCAATTTTTTTCTCTGGACATCATAAGTTCTACAGAATTGTCTTAGATCATTTTATTTCTGAGAATAAGTTATTCATAGTAAATCATCATATAATATTACTGTTACCATGTACAATGTTTTCCTGGTTCTGCTCATTTCACTTTGCATCAGTTTATGTAAGTTTTTCCAGGTTTTTCTGGGAATATCCTGCTCACCATTCCTTTTGTTTTTCCTGTTTTTTTCCTGGCTTTTTTCCCTCCAGGTTTTTTTTTTCTTGTTTTTTTTTCCTTGATGTTCAACATTTCTTAAAGTACAACACTATCCCATCACAGACATATACAACAGTCTGTTCAGCCATTCTCCAGTTGATGGGCATCCCCTCGATTTCCAGTTCTTTGCTAAAAGAGTTTTGTACACATAGGTCATTTTCCCCCTTTTTTAAATCTTTTTGGGATACAGATCTATCTCTCTGGAATATAATGGTATTGCTTGGTTAAAGGGTATGTGCAGTTTTATAGCCCTTTGAGCATAGTTCCAAATTGCACTCTAAAATCAGTATACAATTTCACCAATGGTACATTAGTGTTTTAATTTCCCAAACTCCCTCCAACATTTGTTATTTTCCTTTTCTGTCCATATTAGCCAATCTGATAAGTGTGAAGTACTAGTTCAGAGTTGTTTTAATCTGCATTATTCTTGAAGCATTGAGGTTGTTAAAGTGGGTAGAACACTTGCCCTGGAGTCAGGAGTTCAAATCCAGCCTCAGACATTTACTAGTTGTGTGACTCTGGGAAAGTAATTTTTTTTTTGCTGAGGCAATTGGGGTTAAGTGACTTGCCCAGGATCACACAGCTAGGGAATGTTAAGTGTCTGAGACCAGATTTGAACTCAGGTCCTCCTGACTTCAGGGCTTGTGCTCTATCCACTGCACCACCTAGCTGCCCCTGGGCAAGTCATTTAAGCCTGATTGCTTCAACACAAAAAGATTATATTTTTCTCATCAATATTGAGTTAGAGAATTTTTTCATATGACTATAAATATTTTTATTCCTTTGTTGAAAACTGAATATTCGTATCCTTTGATTATTTATCAATTGAAGAATGACTCTTATTTCTATAAGTTTGACTCATTTTTTATATGTTTGAGAAATGAAGTCTTTATCAGAGAAACTCACTGTAAAATTTTTTTCACAGTAATGATTACCAACTATGTATTTTCCTCCATTCTATTTCCCCTCCCATTTATCCTACTCTCTCTCTATCCTTTTACCCTGTCCATTCTCAAGTATTTTGCTTCTGACTTTTACCTCTCCCAACTGTCCTCCTTTCTATCATCTCCTCATTTCTCTCATCCCCTTCCATTCCTGTTTTCATGTATGGTAAGGTAGATTTCTACACCCAAATGTAGTATATATGTTATTCTCTCTTTGAGCCAATTCCAATGAGAGTAAGGTTTCAGTGCTCCCTACCCTGCTTCTTCCATTTTCCCCATTCCTCTTGGTAAAATCTCTTTCAGGTCTATTTTATTGTCACAGAATTTATCCCATTCTGTCTCTCTCTTTCCCCTTCTCCCAGTGCATTCTTCTTTTATATTCCTTAATTTTATTCTTTTAGAGAATCATACCATCACATTCAAATCACACTTTTGCTTTCTGTCTATGTATACTTCTAACTGTCCTCATAATGAGAAAGTTGTTAGGAGTTATAAATATCATTTTTCCATCTAGAAATATAAATAATTTTATCTCATGGAATCCCTTATGATTTCTCTTTCCTATATACCAGAGTTGGGGAACCTCCAGCCCATTGCCATACAAGACCTGTGAGATCATTTGCATAACCAACTGATTATGAGCTGAAAGCTAGGTAGAACAATCTTCCACTGCTTGACTTCTATAAGTTGATAATTTTGTATGGCCTGTGAATGATGCTATAAATATCCTAATGGCCCTTGGCAGAAAAAAAGGTTACCCACCCCTGCTGTATTACCTTTTTGTACTTGAAAGCTCTGGTCTTTTTTTAAAATCAGGAATGCATGAATCTTTCAGTGAATTTCCATTTTCCCCCTGAAGGATTATACTCAGTTTTGCTGGGTAGGTGATTCTTGTTTGTAATTCTGCAATATCATACTCCAAGCCCTCTGCTCCTTTAATGTAGAAGCTGCCAAAGAAGTTATGTTATCCTGACTATGACTCCACAATATTGGATTTTTTTGGCTGCTTGCTGATTTTTCTCCTTGATCTGGGTGGTCTGGGATTTGGCTATAATATTCCTGAGAGTTTTCATTTTGGAATCTCAGGAGTTGATCAGTGGATTCTTTCAATTTCTATTTTATCATCTGGTTCTAGAATACCAGGGAAGTTTTCCTTGATAATATCTAGACTCTTTTTATCATGACTTTCAGATAGTCCAATAATTCTTAAATTATCTCCATTGGATCTATTTTCCAGGTCAGTTGTTTTTTCCCAATGAGATATTTCACATTTTCATATATATATATATATATATATATATATATATATATATATATATATAATTCTTTTGATTTTTATTGTTTCTTGAGGTCTCATAAAATAGTTAGTTTCCACTTGTTCAACTTTAATTTTTAAAAAAAAAACTATTTTTTTCACAGAGATTTTGTGCTTCCTTTTCCATTTAATCAACTCTACTTTTTAAGGAGTCCTCTTCAGTGAGATTTTATATATCTTTTTTCCATTTGGCCAATTCTGCTTTTCAAAAATTCTTCTTCATTGGATTTTTATTCTCTTTTTACCTTTTGGTCTATTCTGTTTCTTTAAGGTATTATTTTCTTCAATATTTTTTTGTGCCTCCTTTACCAGATTGTTGGCTTTTTTCATGATTTTCTTGCATCACTCTCATATCTCTTCCCAGTTTTTCCCTCTACCTCTTTTGATTTTCAAAATCCTTTTTGAGCTCTTCCATGGTCTGAGACCAATTCATATTTTTCTTTGAGGCTAAGAATTCAGGAATTTTGACTTTGTTGTCTTCTGAATATGCGTTTTGCTCTCCCTTTTCACCATAGTAACTTTCTTTGGTCAGATATTTTTCTGTTGTTTGCTCATTTTCTAGCCTATTTTGTGACTTTTAACTATGCTAAAGTGGGGCTCTGCTTCCCAAGTGGAAGGGGCATTGTCCAAAGCTTCAACTTTTTTGTTCAGATGTTTTCAGAGATAATTCTGTGGACTTGCAAATTTTTGGCTTTTTCAAGGTGGTAGGATCTATAGAGAGCTGTGTTTAATTACTATACTTACTGTGCACTGGTTTATGAGCAACCACAAGTACTCTTTTCAACCCTGGGATCTGTGGCCAAGGTCCCTTCTCCCCTATGGCTGCAAGTTTTGCTGTACTGGCGCTCCTCCTTTCACTGAGACTAAGATCCTGGACTGAGACCCAGATTCAATATAGGTAATGTAAGAATTCTACTCTTGGTGTGGGTAAAGGTACCCCTCTAAATCTTCTGATCCATTGTCTGATCTCCTTATGTCTGTGGGCTGAGAGGTCTGGAAACTGCCACTGCTGGTACTGATTCAGTCAACCCAAGGCCTACTCCTGGTTTGCTGGGGCCCAGTTTGGACTGCACTCCTCTCTCACTACTGGTGCAAGACCTTTCTTATCTACCTTTTAAGTTGTCTTGGGCTAGAAAATTGTTTCACTCTGTCTTTTTGTAGTATCTGCTGCTCTAGAATTTGTTTAGAGTCATTATTTAAAGGTATTTGGAGGGGCTTGAGTGAAAGCTCAAGGTGAGTTCATGCCTCTACTCCACCATCTTGACCCTACCAGCAGAATGATTTTCTATAGTGTCTTTGTGTCTTATTGACTTACTCTTTGAAGTGGTTTGGGGTGCCACCTTGCATCTTCCTCCTGTGTGAGTTTGTATGTCTTGTCTGAGGCTTGGGGCTCTCCTGGGGGGGTCTTGATTAGGGTGGGCTTGACTTCTTTTTCCTGAGGGAGTATGGTTGTATGAATCACCTGACTTGTCCATCTGTAATGTTGGGGAAGCAAGACCATTACTTAGGATACTTTCACTAAGTTCTGTCTTTGTAACTTCTGGTTATTTCTCCTTTGGGAGCAGGCAAATAAGTTGACCTTGGATGGTCAAATAGGTGCCTCTAGACTGGTCCAGAATGTAGCTTCTGCATCACTTGAGCAAGTACACACTGTGTTTGACTTCTGACCAGGAGAAGTCATTACTTTAGACCCACACAATTACTTGTGAATGCCCCAATTGGGATCCCTCCTCTAGAGAAATGAACGTGAAGGCAATCAACTGATTGTTTATCAAAGGAATTGGAGCTAAAAGGAATCTGTAAGACAACGTAGTCCAGCCCCTTCCTTTTACAGAGGAGGAAACTGAGGCCCAGTGAGATGGAGTGACTTGACCAAGATTACACCACTACTGTGTGGCTGACTTCAAAGCCAATGCTTCTTGCCATGAGCCATACTGTTTCTTTACTCATCTTGATGATCCTAGGGGTGCCATCGTTAATTACTTTTTCTAGCCTTGGGACTTTTTGCCTGAATGTTCTTTGTAATCATTGACAACATCCAGATTGGTCTGATCGGTGATGTCCCAACTTTTTTTCTTCCATTTGACTTCCCTAAACACCCTGGCTGCTTGCAGATTACACAGCAGGAATGGTGGAATTAAGCCCACTCTTCCCGGTTTAGCTCCCCTCCTCAGGCTTGGGGACATCCAGGCAGTGTCCCATTAGAGTAGGAAAAAGCTTGTCTTGGACTTGAATCCTTCATTGACTCAGTCTGGGGGAAGGGGTGACCCAGAATTCTATGACCCTTGGGGGTGACATGTCTGGCACAGCCCAACCTGTAAACAAACTTCATGTCCTGGAAGCCGGGGTCAGAGGGCACATTGGAGGCACGAGTTACCCATCTCCTTCAGCTTTGCCCAAAGCTCAGCAATGTTGGCTGACTGTCTGGCTGGCCAGACAAGCTAGCTTGTTTTTGTCCTGTTAAAAGCCAGCTCCCCTCCTCCCCAGGGGAGAATGCTGGGGACAGAGGGAAGATGGAGCACAGGGGCAAGTCAGGCTCTCTGTTGGGCTGGGAGCTCCGCCTGCTAAACCAATTCTTGGCTGCCAGGGGCAGGTGGGAGCAGTGGTCTGATTGGGAGTTCCCAGGGTTCAGTCTGCAAATGCATTACTCTCTTGGCCACGGCCAACTGAGATGCTCAGGTTCCAGCCAGCAGAGCTCCCTAGCTTTTTCCGGGACCTCTGCCACCTCCCTTTCCTGAGGCCATCTCCTTTGGAGCTTCCCCCAAGGGGAGCTAGCTGTCGCTGGGAGGAAGATGGAAGCCATCGCCTTTTGTGACAGAGGACTGGGCTAATTCGTGGAGACAGCTCTATGGAGCACAGTCCCTGGGTGCTGATGGTGAGACATATCCCCACAGCCCCCCACCCCCCACCCTGTCTACTTCCAGAACTGGAGGTGGGATTGGAGGAAGTCCCCTCCTCCTTGAGCCCTGCCTGAAATCCAAATTTCAGTGGCTGGAGTTTCCTGGGGCAATGATCGCTACCTGGGGGTGGGCAAATGGGGGCTCCCTGAGGGTGGTAGCGGTGCTAGCCCAGGGGAAGGGGAGCTAGATTTGGAGACACAGAGGCCTGGCCTCAAACCCCGGCTCTGCCACTTGCAATCTGAATGACTGAGCAAGTCCCTTCCCATTTCTGAACCTCAGTTTCCCCACCTTTAAAACAAAGGTAGAGAGGTTTGGTGGTGGTGAACTAGATGACCTAGGCCCCTTGTGACACTAAATTTGGGTTCTTATGACTTCAGTCCCTTGGAAAGATTTCATTTCTTAAGCACAAAGGGACAAACAACATCCCTTGGAGCTGAGAGAGCTTTGTCAGAGGCCGAGCTTCATTATCATCTCAGTTGGCTAGAGGCTGCTGTCATCATCATCGATAAACAAGTAGGTATGAACAACCATTACCACAGAAACATGGAAACAGATCACAGAATGAGCCATTGGGAAGGGACTTAAAGACTCATCAAGTCAGAGGACACAGGGTGAGAGCCAACTCCCTCATTTTACAGATGGGGAAATGGAAGTTAAAAGGGGCAAAGGACTTGCCAGTCCAAGGTCACATACTCATTTAGTGTCCCAAACAGGGTATGGACTGTCTCTCACCTTTCTTTGTACTCCCGGCACCAGTATAGTGGCTGGCATATAATAGGAGCTTAATAAATGCTTTTTGAGGGACCAGAAACCTAGAGGTCCTGGCTCCAAGGCTAGTGTGCTTTCCATTATACCAAGTGACAAAGATGTAACTTGAAGTCATATCTTCTTACTCTAATCCTAATCCACTTTCCACTGTCCCTCATCTCCTATCCATTGGTACAAGGCAATGTGCAAAATCCTGTGTGAGTGAGGAGTGGGGGAGGACCAAGGGAACAGGTTTCATTCTTTCTGATAACCTGGGAAGTAGAGTCGGCTTCTTTTCTAGGAGAGAGATTTTGAGGGCCCACCCTCAGGAAGTTCCTCATTAAAAGTAAGACAGAAAATATACATATAAATTCAGAGCAGACTGTAAGTATCCAGAGGCAGCCTGTTTAGATAGAAAAGAAAGTTGGCCTTGGAAACTGGGAGACCTGGATTCAAATTCTTCTCTGATATACCTTGTGACTTTGTGTGAATTATTTAACCTTTCAGGGCCCCCATTCAGAACTCTAGGACAATCTGTTGTCGAGGAATAGCCAAGTCTAATTGCCAAGGGGGTATTTCCTCACTATAAACTCTCCATGAAATTATAGTTAGTGCAGGTGTGTGTGTATATGTATATATATATATATATATATATATATATATATATATATATATATATACATATACACACACATATATATAGTACAGATTCACATATGTCAATGTAAGTTTACATACAGATAACTATATGTATACATACATATTATGTGTATATATCTCTATATACATATTCACATATACATACATATATACATACAGATGTCTGGATCTGTGATTACAGTCATATATGGCAAGATTTTAGTACTGATTTCAGTCATATGTACATGTATATATATATGTATATACATATATGAAGTCAAATATATTTATTCCATCTTCCTCTGTGAAGCTTCTCCTGATCACCCTAGCCCAAAGTAATTTCCCAGAGTATATTTTTTTCTGTTATTTTGTTATGCATATACACACATAAACACACACAGGGTAGTCCAGAATTCTTAATGAAGTTTAAAGCTTTAATTATTTAAAATATGCATCCTATGTGTATATATATATGTGTGTGTGTGTATGTATTTCTCTCTATATGTATATATGTGTGTATATATATACACATCTTTATGTGTGTATATACATTTTTCTGTATGTATGTGTATATATGTGTATATATTATATGTGTGTATGTGTATGAATAGATATTTCTCTCTGTATATGTGTGTGTATATATATATATATACTTCTTTCTGTATGTATGTGTATATGTGTGTATATATATACATATAGTATACATATATATATATATATATATATTCTTTTTATAGTTCCAAATAGTAGTTTTAAGCTATGAAAGTTTACAATTGCACTAAGACTTTTGGCACATATACATTGTGTGTGTGTGTGTGTGTGTATTCACATGTATGCTTAATAAAATAAGAGAGAAAACAAGTATGCTAGGGCAAAGGGGTCAAATACACGACTGTAACAACACTCCTGAGTATGGCCCTAACTAGATTAAAATGTAACTGAGAAATATTTAAGAAAATAAAACATAGATAATATGACATTTTAAAAAGAAATCAATATGTCTGCTAGGGAACCTTCTGTATAGCTCATTGGCTCTGTTCCTATTTGAGTTGGCCTTTCCTACCCTAGGAGATCTCTTTAGCCTGGAATAACCAGGGGAGGCTTCATAGAGAAGGTTAGACATGCTGGGCCTTGAGTAATGGATAGAATATAGCTAAATAGTGAGAAGAGGAAATGGGGTGTATATGTGCACACACACTCACATGCACACATGTGTGTGCTATTGAGAATGCTGGGAATTGTACAAAAGCCTGAAGGTGGGAATCTATAGGATTATTCTGAGGGAAAAATGAGACTGGAAGTAACTTTTTTGTGTGTTCTGGACTCCATTTTGCAGTTGATGAAGATATTGGACCAATCCTTTCTCAAAATAATGTTAAGTAATTGAAGGAAATGCTAATTTCAATTAGAAATTAGTGCCGTTTCACTCCTTCAAGTTCACAGATCCCCTGAAATTTATTCATAGACCTCCTGGTCTATCACTGGGTTAAGCAGTTCTGTTATAGGGCAATAATGAGTGATAAATGGGGGTTAATCATAAAGGATAAAAGTTCTTTGAACTTTTTTCTGTAGGCAGTGGGAAGCCACTGAAGGCTTTTGAGCAGGGGAATGGCACAGTAAAATCTAGCAGCCGGTGTAAAATGGGTTGGAGGGGCAAAGACTGGAGGTAAAGGAACCAGAGAGAAGGCTATTGAAATAGTCCAGATTGATGGTGCCATTCCAAAGTGGGGAAATGGTATTGATTTGCAGGGGCTACTTTATGAATTCTGCTTTTGACATGTTATGGTACAGTTGTTATAAGGGGATACCAGTGACTGTGAATAAATCCCTTTCCCCTCTTGAGGCCTCAGCTTTTCTGTAAAATGAAGGGATTGGATGAGATGGTCTTTAAAGTCTCATAACTTTGACAGTTTTAGTTCATGATTAATGGGTTGGGGACGGGCTAATGAACACTGTGAATTAGAGGCCCGTACATGGCACTAGACCAAGCAGGGGAGGCCAAAACATGGCAATGTGAGGGAGTGGGCCTTGGGAATGATGACGTGGACAGCAAACTCCTCCCACCTCACAATTGTTTTGAGGACCAGCATACTTGAATGAATTATCAGTAGAACAGATGAAAGGGGATAAGGGTCCTCTCCATCCTGAAACAGATAGAGGAGAGAAAAGCAGCACACTCTCACCAGAGGGAGGCCAAGGAAAGACGGTTTTGGTCAGTTCTTGCCCCAACCAATCTCAAGGCTTCTTCTACCCCAGAAAAGAGTTATGATGGGGAAGGACTTCATTTACATTTATAAAGGGCAATTAACAGAGTGGGTGATTAAAATAGAGAATGACAGCCATGGAAAATGCCAGCTACTCCTGAGGCAGAGACTGCTGTGCTGCTGCAGCCAGTTGGCGCGTGAGAGAATTCCTCCATCTCCTTCTCCCTCCCAAGTGCTGATCTAATTTCTCATGATTTACAGTCAAAGAGAACGTTAATCCCACCGGGTTCAGGAACATTTAGCTGACCTGCCCCAGGAACCAATTCTGTAAGCAGACAGCCAGGGGAGCTTCCCTGTGCTTAATGAAAGGCTAACCAATAGGCTGGGCCAGCTGCCCTGTGAAAACAATCAATCAATCATGTTGGGAACCCAACGAGTCTGACACAAGTCCGAGCCACCTCAGACATTCTTCATAGAGTTCTGGGGCTCAGCTTCCAAGATCTGCTCCCTCCCAGATCAACAATGCCTTCCTCGTTTGCAGCTGAAGGTCATTCATCTCAACAGGGATGTGACAGGTGTCATATCCCGGCACCTAACTTGCCTCCCAGCATCCACAATTTGGTGTTTGACGCATACAAATCCTTAACATGTCATGCTGGCCTAAAGAGAGCTGCTTCCATGGCAGGCTGAATCTTTTGGAATCACTAAGAATAGCAGTGGGCTGTAGGGAAGAGGTCACTGGGCTGGGTTTGAGTCTGAGCTCCATCACAAACTGATTCTATGACTTTTGATGGGTTCCCTCGCCTCAGTGGGACTCCGTTTACCCATCTGTAGAATGAGGGGATTGGATGATCATTAAGGCTTCTGATCCCTAACATTGAATGTTCTGTGCTCTAAAGTCCCAGCCCAAGGTCCTTTTCTACTGTGATGTTCCACGTTTCATGTTCCAAGGCCCATTGTGGTTCTGACATTGTTCATTCTATGTTACAAGGTCCCTCCAAGATCTGATATGCAAAATTCTTTGCTCCAAGGTCCCTTTTTACTCTGATACTTTATGTTGCATGTTCTAAGATCTCTTCCTGGTTTGAAATTCTATGTCCTAGGCTCAAAATGATATGCCAGTGAACTTTTATAGTTAGTATTATCTCCTAGGTATGTAGTACGAGGGTATTATTATCCATGTCTTGCAGATGAGGAAGCTAAGGCTCAGTGAAAAGTGTTCAGGGTCACACAGCTAGAAAAATGGAAGCCAGAACTTGAACCTCAGTGTCCTGGCTCGAAATCCAGTAATATTGCCACTGTAGCCTATTTCTGCCCTGCAGTCCCTTTCCTTGGCCCTGATTAAGACAGCGTGTTAGATGAATCACTTTCCTTGAATTCAATGCAATAATACCTTATACTTCCATTTAGGCAGGGACGTAGTCTTATCTAAACTTTGTGAATAAATATTTGTTGAATTTGAATTTAACTTTCTGAGTGTTCACCACACACGGTAATTGCAAAGCCTGAGATGCTTTGTAGGGGTCATGGGAATCAAGAATAGAGAATTCCAGGCTTCCAGTCTGAGGTTTTTGATTGAGGCTCTACTGGCCCACTCTTGGCTAGCCAAGAGAGGAAGTCTTGCTCAGCTCAGGGGCCATCGTCAGGCAGTTTCTATTGTTCCAGAGGCACTGCTGACTCTATGTGGAGGCAGAGTAGGCTATCTCCTACATAATGGATGATAGGGGTGTTCAGGGCCCTCTGCCTCACAACTATTTGCCCTCTCCTTCTATGGGGCCTGAAATGCCCACTATTACATATGAAAGGCACTGTAGAAAATTCAGTCCCCTTATTTTATAATTCATATTGCTGAAGCTTAAGGAGAAGTGACTTGTGCAAAATCACATGACAGTGGCAGAACAGTAATTGGAACTTAGGTCACTTGTTCATCTGTCAGTCCATTGCTCTTTTCAGTCAGTCAGTCAACAAACATGTATTAAGCATCTACTATGAGCCAGGTACTGCTTTAAATACTGACTTTTCACTACTCAAATCTGTAACTTCTTTAGATAAAAGTATTAAAGGCTTCTGTTAAAATGTGAATCTGTTATCTAGAAGGGAAAGCATTATTTCATTCACCATCAGCAGCCTGAAGATGACTGCCACATGATCTGATGCTGGGAGGGAGGGGGGAAGTCTGAGAAGAAGATGAAGGTCTTCTCTTTGGGGATTCTCATCTTGACAGGATAGAAAAGATACACATTCATGGAAAATCAATTCAATTCAACCAACATTTATCAAGCGTTTTAAGGAAGGAACTTGGCAGCCAGGTGCAAGTGAGTGGGTTGAATGAAGACGCAAGTTCTGGGATGGAAAGAGTGCAGAATCAGAGTGACTTGGTAGAATTTGGGTTCAAATATTTCCTCTGGTGCTTACTCTGTGTGACCTCAGCTAAATCATTTTATTTGGCCTTGGTTTTCTCATCTGTAAAAATGAGGGGGTTGCCTAGGTGGTCCTGAGACCACTTTAGCTCTAGAATTTTATCAGCCTCTGGCCATTCAAGCAGTGTGAGGAGATGAAAAGGCCCTTGGAACCTTCGATTCCTGCCTCTGATATCACTAGATATGTGAGTCCTCAATTTGTGGCCTCAGTCTCTATATTTATAAATTGAAAAGCAGACAGGAGCACCTTGCTTGGCACAAAATAAGTGCTTAAGAATCAGTTCCTAATTGACAGACTAAAAACCCACTAGAAATAAGAGCTATTATAAAATGTTGCTATTGGGTGAAAAGACCCAATCATGGGTCCCCTTAGTAGATGGCAGGAAGCTCAGCAGCCAAACTTGACAAGGGGGTGGAATGGAATTGCCTGACCTTGATGGTTGACAGGCTGTTTATTGTCAAGGAGGGGGAAGTAGGAGCAAGCAGGAAGTCACAACACCCAAAGGAGGCTAGCAGAGCCTGAGGGCTGACCACAGTGGAGAGGCCCCCCAGAGCCCTGATGGAAGGAGCAAGTGGGCACTCAGGAGAGCAGCTGAGCTAAGGTCAAGTTTCAAGAGCAAGCCCCTGGCTAAATGAGAGAATGGGATGGTAGAGGGTGGGGGTTGTTGGGAAGGGGAAGACTTCCTGTGTCTAGCACAGCACTTCTACTGCTATGCTGAGGACTATGCTGTAGTTTTGACTGTGTGGGTCTTCAAAAGGTGTTGTGGCCAAAAAATTCATTACCCTTTGGCCAACCCAGTACCCAGCATCTGAGACTTTGCTAGGCTGGTCCTTGGACACAGACATGGAATCCATTGCCAGGCTGTCCTCCTTTCCAACTTACTAACACCAGCCAGAGTTTACATTCTGCTGATGGAGCTTTTGGGAAACCAAGTTCACCTCTATGCCATAGTGAGGTATAGAAGGAGGGATTTGGTGGAAAGAGCCTCAAAACCTGAGACCTCATCCCATCTTTGCTACTTATTAGCTGGGTGATATTGGGCAAGTTAGCTTGTTTTTCTAAATCTCTGCTTCCTCATCCGGAGAAAGAGGAGGTCGGGCCAGACAGTAGGCAGATCCCCTTTCAGCTTTAGGTTTCTGGACTTTAGTGAGCCTTCTATTCACAGTAGGTGCTTAATATGTATTTGCTAAATTGTCTATAGTTAAGGCCACTTTCTTGCTGAACCACTTCTTGTCTTTTTCATTTAAAGTGAATCTTTGACTTTTTTGTGTTCTGGACCCCTCAGACAGAACTGTGGAATCTTTCTTAGAATCATGTTTTTAAATGCATAAAATAAAACACACATGATTACAAAGGAAACCAATTCTATTGAAGCACAGCTATAGAACTATTAAAAAAACGCACAGAAATTCATAGACCCCAGGTTAAGAACTTTGGCTTTAAAGGACTGGCTTGTTAACAACTCTTTACACAGGTCAGGTTCCTGGGTTCCTGAAGCCTTAGTCAGTTCAGTTCAACAAGCACTGAACTGCCATGTATATAGAGCTTCTGCCATTACACATTGCTGCCTCATGTCTAACTTACACTATTAGAGAGGTACCTGGGGACACTTAGAGGCACCGTGATGTGCTGTTGTTGTTCAGTCATATCTGACTCTTCCTGATTCCTTTTGGAATTTTCTTGGCAAAGATACTGGAGTGATTTGCCATTTTTTTTTTCTCGAGCTCATTTTACAGATGAGGAAACTGAGGCAAGTGGGGTGAAGTGGCTCACCCTGAGTCATACAGCTAGGAAATGTTTGAAGCTGGATTTGAACTCAGGAAGGTTAGTCTTCCTAATTCCAGGCCCAGTGCTCCACTGCAGCGCCACCTAGCTGCCCTGTGACTTGTCTAGGTCAAAGAGCCAGCATTAGTCAGTGACAGGACTTTAACTTTCCATTTCACCACCCAGTTTGAACAGCCAGAGACTGAAAAAATTCTAGAGCCAAAGTGGCCTCAGGGGCCACCTAGGCAACCCCCTTCGTTTTTACAGATGAGGAAACTAAAGCCAAATAAAGTGATTTAGCTGAGTTAGCACTGGAAGAATCAGGACTTCCTGATTCCAAGCTGGCCAACTTTGGAAGACATTGTGATGTAGTGGTTAAAGTACTGGACTTCCATCCAGGAAGATTTGGGTTCAAAATCTGCCTCTGACACTGATTATCAGTGTGACTAGACAAATCACCTCACTCTGGTTTCCCCATGTATGCAGTGAAGGTGTTGGCCTTAGTCAGTGGTTCTTAACTTTTTCTTGTGGGGGATCATCAATAAAGGGGTAAAGCCTTTGGACCCTTTCTCAAGATAGTGTCTCCATGAAAACTGAAATGCTAAATTTCAGTTAAAATTTAGTAAAAATACAGATGTCATGTTTTTCCCCATTAGAGTTCCCCCCCTTCCAGAAATCTCTCCTAGGCCCCTGGATCTGTATCTCTATCCATTAGGATATAATAATCTCTGAGAAGAAGTATGTCTTATTTTAATAATTTCTCTGTGATTGTTGTACAAAATTAAAAATCAGAGTATTCAGCTCTTGGAGTCTGAAAATGCTCTGCCTCAAAGAGAAAAATGCTAATGAACCAAATGAACTGACCACTAATCACCCCCTCCCTCCCACCTTTGAGGTTTTTTTTTCATTGAATTTGTTCCTTTTATTCACCTGAACTAAAGCTCTAGGTGTGTGTGAAGGCATGGGGGCAGGGGAAGAGATGTGCTGGTAATAATAACTGTAAAGGCCTGCCACTGAAAGCCGGGAAGAATTAGGCAAATCTGTGCAGCACTAGGAAAAAAAAAAGGCTAGCAATGATTGGTGTCATTATGTCCAGATTTTCTCCTCTGATGATTCATGGCCTCAAGAAGGCCACCCTTCTGGCTCTGGAAGGCTGAGACTGGGCAGGGCCTGCCAAGTAGGGAGGGCTTAAAGCAGGAGCCTGCTGACACACTGTGTGCTCGACACTCCAGGCCCCACCTAGTGAAGTTTAGAGAGGTTCTTCAGTAACACATCAGGCCAAGGTAGCATTTTTTGTGGGCCACAGCCAATCTCGAAGAACCTTCTTGCTAAGTGAGTAACCTCCTGTAAGTTCCAGAGGGCCTGTGGTCTTGCATCACTGAAGAGGACAGCTTGACAGGGAGATCCTCCGGCCTCCAGAGCTCCAAGGAGGTAAGTCCATATTTATGGTCCAAGGGCTGGGGGTTGCTGTGGGGGAGATGTCCAGTGCTAGGACTTCCTCAAACTCAGAATGGACAGTTCCATGGAAAATGGGGGAGGTGGGGATTCCACTCTAGCTCTCTTGAGTCAGAGTGAAAGAGAAATGAGAGTAAGCCCCTGTTGGAATTTTAAAGTGTAATAAATCTCAGATCTATATAATTTTCAAGTGGCTTAAAGAGCAGAGGATATCAGAATTGAAAGAGATTTTTTTCTCTCTTCAGCTCCCACATTTCCTTCCTTCCTTTCCTCCCTCCTTTTCTTTCTCCTTCCCTCCCTTATTCCCTTTCTCTTTTTCTCCCTCTCTCCCTCTTTCCCTCCCTCCTTCCTCCTTTTTCTGCTTC
>JAJPUD010001417.1:234988-247460 GCA_023553655.1 Myrmecobius fasciatus | reverse complement strand
TTAAAGGATCTTTGCAGACAATTCTGAGAGGATGACAACCAGCCAGAAAGAAGTGGAAAGTTGTGGATTCTAGTCTGAATTCCTATATGAACTTCCTTGTATGGTCTAGGGCAAATGAGTTCCCTTCTCTGTAAAATGAGAAGTTGAGCTACCCCTGCTATTGGATGACTTCTTGGGATAGGAATGAAGCTAGACCCCATTCTTCATTAAGTGCTCTGGCTCCACAGCACACAGTAGCCACACTCACTTATAATTCTTGAGTTGGTGGCCTTCCTTCCAAAAAGAAGGTTCTTTTCTTTTAAAAAAATTTTTTAAGGCTTTTTATTTTCAAAACATATGCATGGATAATTTTCAACATTCATCCCTGTATAACCTTGTGTTCCAAATTCTTTCCCTCCCTTCTCCCCACCCTCCCCTAGATGGCAAGTAATTCAATATATGCTAAATATGTACAATTCTTCTGTACATATTTCCACAATTATCATGCTGCACAAAAAAAAATCAGATCAAAAAAGAAAAAAATAGAAAGAAAACAAAATGCAAGCAAACAACAACAAAAAAGTGAAAATGCTATGTTGTGATCCACACGCAGTCTCCAAAATCCTGTCTCTGGGTGCAAATCTCTCTCCATCGTAAGATCATTGGAAGTGGCCTGAATCATCTCATTGTTGAGAAGAGCCAGGTCCATCAGAATTGATCATCATATAATCTTGCTGTTGCTGTGTTTAATGATCTCTTGGTTCTGCTCATCTCATTCAGCCTCAGTTCATGTAAGTCTCTCCAGGCCTCTTTGAAATCATCGTCCTGGTCATTTCTTATAGAAGAATAATATTCCATAACAAAGAAGGTTCTTTTCCCTAAGCCCTCATACACAGCATCTGTGTCATTTCCATCTTTGTATTTGCAGCACCTGGCACAGTATCTGATAGAGTATATGCTTGATACATCCTTGTTGATTGAAAATTTATCAATTTGGTTCTGGAGGGAAATAAAGTATGAACAATGCTAAGCTGAGGTCTGGTTACACAAAAGACTAAAATAACGTCCGTCTAATCTTTGTATGGAGATCCAGATTTAGAATCTGGTCCTCAAATGTCTTCCTTCACAAAGGAAGGCAATTGACAAACATTTCTTCACCTTTACTATGTGCTAGGTGGTGGATAGCAGCCACAAAAGTGAAACTGTCTCTGACCTCAAGGAGCTTTTATGCTATTAGGGGAGACAGCATAGTTGCTCATAAAGACATATAGAATAGATGCAAAATAAATATAGGGTAGTTCAGGGAGAGGGAAGCCCTAGTGTGTGGGGAGGAAGCTCCTTGTCCTTCCTGTACAGCATACAGAAGGATGGTAAAATTGCTTAAAGGGGGTGCCCTCCTGTACCCAATCTGAATAATGATGATGATGATGTTCATGGTGATGATGATGATGATGATGGTGATAATAATGGTGATTATGATGATGGTGATGGTAATGGTGATGATTATGGTGATAATGATAATGGTGGTGGTGATAATGATGGTGATATTGATGATGGTGGTGGTGTTGATGGTAATGATGATGGTGATGTAATGGTGGTGATTATGGTGATAATGATGATGGTGTTGGTAATAATGGTGGTGATGATGATGGTGGTGGTGGTGATTATAATGATGGTTGTGGTGGTGATGATTATGGCAATAATGATGATGGTGATATTAGTGATGATTATGGTGATAATGATGGTGATGATGACAGTGGTACTGATGATAGTGGTGATAATGATGGTGGTGGTGGTGGTGGTGGTGATAACAATAACAATAATAGTCATTTATATAGGGAATTGAAAAGTTTGCAAAATACTTTCCACCCATTATTTCATTTGAACCTCACAAAACATCAGGAGCTCCACTGGCTCTTTGGGTATTATTGTCTCCATTTTATAGATGAGGAAACAAGTGGCTAAAACAGATTAAGTGAGTTGCTGAGAGTCACACAAGGAATATGTGGCAGGGACTAATAACCCTGGTATTCCTGACTCCAAGTCTAACATTATTTTCCCTGGTCCACCATAAGGGTAAATTAGAGTAGAACTATCATCTCCTTAGTCCCAGGTGCTATATCACTCTTAATGGAGCTTAAGATTGTGTCAGTTTGGTTTTTTACTGCCATAACACATGGTTAATTTGGATACTGCCCCCCTTTACCCCAGAAGCTCCAGACCTTGGCTTAGAATCCTGGAAACTGACCTGCCTTCTAGGAGGGAGGTGATAGATGCAGTAGATGTCCTAGATCAGGGGATCTTAACCTGGGATCCATTAACTTGTTATTTTTTTCTTCACATTTTGATAACTATTTCAGGAGAATTGATTTCCTTTATAACCCTGTGTATTTTATTTTATGCATTTAAAAGAGGAGTCCATAAGCTTTGCCAGACTACCAGAGAAGTCTTGGACATTTAAAAGGTTAAGAACCCCTGCCCAAGGTCTTCTAAAATACCCAATATATGTGATCTCCACTTACTTAGAAATGTAACAAACCCATGTGCAAGAACTATAATGTACATAAAAGGCACCTCAAAACACAAATCAAAATTATTTTACAAAAGGCATCAGTGCTGATTTTTGAAAGTAGCCAGTTCCTTTTTTGTATTTAGTATGAGGTGAGATTCCCATGGACTCCCAGAATATCTTCAGTGGCCATCTAACCCAATCAGCCCCAAACCTTCTCTTCACCACCTATAATGAATCCACTTGAAACCCTCCAGTAACAAGGAACTCACTCTTCCCCAAGTAGCTCACTCCTCTTTTTGACAGCTTTCTTGGTTAGGAAGCTTTTCCTGACATCAAGCCAAATTTTGATTTTCTCTAACTTACATGTCGTGCTTCTTTCTGGAGCCAGACCTTCCTTTCTTCCCTCTTCCACTTGACAGCCTTTCAAATAATTTAATGTCTCTCATCTTGCATCTTTACCCCCTCCCCAAGTCTTCTCTTCCTTCTCCTGATCCTTCCCAGATCCTTCACCTGATCCATGATTATCATGTTCTTGGGCCCTATCACCATTCCAGTCACTCTTCTAGACAAAATCCAGCTTGTCAATATTCTTCCTAAAATGTAGGACTCTGGACTGAACACAATACCTCAGCTGTGACCAGACTAGCCAGAGTCCAGAGGGACCATCCATCACTTATTCAGGCCCAGACAGGCACTTTTCCTCTCTTAATGTAGTTTAAGATTGTTAGATTTTGTTTTGGGGGCTGCCATGTCACTATGTTGATTCATATTGAGCTTGCAGTCTACTAAAGTCCATTAAATTTACAGCCCGTCTTCCAGGGATATGTATGCCACATTAAGTGAGACAGAAGTAGCTTCATGTTTTAGATGAGGTCACTGCAGTGATTTTTCCTTTTGCTGAAAAAAAGGGAAAAACCCACCCCTACAAAAAACCTTATAGCCAATTCAGGAGCTAATTAGTGGAGATGGCAGCAGATGATAATTTATTGTCAGGCTTTTGATATTTTTGAAAAAATATTGACCCCCTGAAACCAACCCCTATATATCCTGGAAATGGGGTTGGTGACTTGTTGAGATGAAGGAGTGATATTTCCATTGTCCGGTGGGATAATATCTCATGCTTATGTTCTTCAGAATTTCTGAAGACTCTCAAGACCATCTTTCCTTCCCCTGCTTAGGACACAGAATTTGAGAGTCAGCAATCTAGGGCAACTCATTCGTGAAAGGATTTCCTCCTATAAGATGCTTAACAAGTGGTTGTCCAGCCCTTGCATGAAGATCTTCAAGGGTGGGGGGAACCCCAGTACCTGTCAAGTTAGCCCATTATACTTCGGAACAGCAAAACTTTATCCTTCTTCCAGATGACAACCCTCCATATATTTGAAGACAGCTCTCCTTTCCACTTCTCAAGTCTTCTCCAGGTTAAACATGACTGGCTTCTTTAACTGATTCTCATATAACATGGACTCAAAACCCTTCACTAATCTTGTTTGCCTTCCTTTGGACACTTCCTGTTTATCAAATGTTTTTCCTAAACTGTGGTGCCCAGAACTGAACCCAGTACTTCAGAGGAAGCATCATTAGGGAAGAAGAACACAGTGGAACTACCACCTCCTTATTCCTGGAAGCCATGTCTTTCATAATGCAGCCCAAGTCACATCAGCTTTTTGGGCCCCTACACCATAATACTGATTTAAATTGACCTTGCAGTTCACTAAAATCCACAGATCTTTTTCAGAACTACTGTTGTCACCTATCCAATATGTATGAAGTTGATTTTTTATACCTAAGTGGAAGATCTTACATTGATCCCTATTGGCTTTTTAGATTCATCACAATGCTCTAGTCTGTGAGATCTTTTTAGATCCTGATTCTGTCATCCTCTGTGCTAGCTCTCTCTCCCAGCTTTGCATCATCCACAAATTTGACAAGTCTTAAGGTAACTAAGTGGTACAGTGGATAGAATGCCATGCCCTAAATCAGGAAAACTCATCTTGTTGAGTTCAAATCTGGTCTCAGAGACTTACTAGCTTTGTGATCCTGGACAAATCACTTCACCCTGTTTGCCTCAGTTTCCTCATCTGTAAAATGAGCCAGAGAAGGAAATGCTGACCCAAATGCAGATGGGTCATGAAGAGTCAGACATGACTTGAATGACTGAATAACAACAATGAATTCCAAGTCATTAGTAAAACTGTAAAATAGCACATATCCAAGCACAGATCCCTTGGAGTACTCCACTAGAGGCCTACCATGTCTCCATTGAACCATTTCTTCTTTGAGTCTAAGTCCAACCAGATCTGAATCTACCTAGGTGTACATCATCACCTAAACCATACCTCTCCAATTTTCCATAAGAGTAATATGAGATACCTTATCAAAAGCTTTGCTAAATTGTAGGTAAACTAGATCCACAGAATTCCCCTTAGTTTAGTAATTCTGTCAAACGATGAAATGAGATTAATTTGGTTAGTTTTCTGGGTCAAAGGGTATGTTCAGTTTAATAGCTTTTGGGGCATTATTCCAAATTGCTTTCCAGAATGGCCAGATTAGTTCATAGATCTACCAACAGTGTATCAATGTATCTGTTTTCCCCTAGCCCCTCCATCACATGCCATTTTCTTTTTTGTCAGCTTTGCTGATCTGAATTGTGGGAGGGGGTACCTCAAGGTTGTTTTAATGTGCATTTCTTTAATTATTGGTGATTGAGAGAATTTTTTAAATGTCTATTAATAGATTGGATTTCTCCTCTGCAAACTATTTTTTTTCATATGCCTTGACTACATATCAATTGGGAAATCCTATTAACTTCTGTTAAAGTTCACAAAAAACCCCACTCCAGAAAGACTTTGCAGATACAGCTTGTCTGATTTGGATCACTCGAATTTGCCTGATATGTTGCCCCCAAACCTGTGTGTACCTATAGCATCAGATCATTGTTTCTGAGTATTTTGGGAGCCATCACATGGTGAAGAAGATTTTGTTCCATTTTTTGAACCACAGTAGAAGAGAGGGAAGTTAGTTTCAGGAAAGAGGATTTCAGTGTCACTTAAGAACAACAACAATATTTCCAACAACAATATTTCTCCCTCTCCCTCGCCTCATCCAGTTTGCCCACCTTTCTCCACCAGTTGAAATCTTTCAGACTCTTCCAAACCTAGCTCAGGTGCCACTTTCCCCATGCAGATTTCTCTGACAACTTCCCCCCAACTCCCACCACTAGATTTGATCCGATTTTCCCATTTGGTCCTAAATGATTTTGCATCTGTCTAACAATACACTACCACTAGTTTACCAATATAATACCACCCAGTTTAGATGGTTCTTCAAAGTTTACAAAATACTTTCTTCAGAAGCACCTTCTCTAATCTATCCTTCTTTTGGCTACCTAATTCACATTTCTAAAGCCCAGGTCTGACCATGGCACTCAGAGGCTCAAGATGAGTCATTGGCTCCCTATCGCCTCTAGGATCAAAACCAAATTCTTCTATTTGACATTTAACATCCTTTGCAATCTGCCTCCAACTTATCTTTCCAGGCTGATTACATGTTACTCCCCCTCACACACTCTGTGTTCCAGCCAAGCCTGCTTATTTGATCTTTCCCATAGAGGGCAATCTGTGACTTTGCGTAGGCTGGCCCCCATGTCTGGAATGTTCTATCTGCTCACCTTGGAACTCCTTTTAAGGCTGGGCTCAGGTAGCAGCTCCTTTAAGACCCCTTTCCTGACTTCCCCAGTGGTCACTTCTCTCTGTCCCCCAAATTGCTTCCTATTTTTCAGTCCCTTTGTTTTCTATTTATTGTCTCTTCTTTGTATGGTATTGGTGCTTACCGCAGTACCTGACACAGTACCCAATAAGAATCTAGTAAATGCTTATTGATTATTTCTTTGGGTACATATTGTCCCCACCTCCTCCCCATAGAATATAAACTGTTTCAGGACAGTCTGGTTTTTTTTTTTCATCTTTTTTTATACACAGGGCTTACTACATGGTAGATACTGATCGCTTGCTACGTTAAATTGAATTCCCAATTCACAGATTAGGAAATTGAGGCTCAGAGAAGAGAGAGTGACTTGCCTGTGATCATATAGCTAATAAGTGGCAGTCAGAATTTGAATTCAGGTTTTCTAACTCCCAATTGAGTACTCTTTCTACTGTCCAATGCTTTTTCTGGTTAATATGTTCTCTTATTACTGTGATGAAAGGGCAAAGAGCCTATCTCATTTATTGTTGTCTGCCTCCCTACTCTACTCCTACCCGTGCTCCAGATCCTTGAGCTTAGTAGGTGCTTTGCAAATGTTCATTATATTGAGTTGATTGAGAATTGTACTAGAATTATCTTTATACTAGGACCAACTCAAAACTATCTTGGTTTTGAAATCTGAGTATTCATTCTCATTTAACATGCAGGATTTAGGCAAGAAACTAGGTTCTTGGCCCTGTAATTTGTTTTCCCTGTAAATCTGGGCCATTACTCTTGTTTAAACTCTCCCCTGATATGCAGCACAAACAGTCTTCCTAACAATCCTTTTCTACTCAAAAGCCTGCAATGGCTCCCTATTACTTCCTGCATAAAGTATAACCTACTGGTCCTGGCATCTGAGGCTCTCTAGAACATAATAGCTATTTTCTTGCCTCTTCTTTAAATATGTAACACTCTATCCAAATTCAGCTGTTCACTGTCTTCCCTGCCCTTAACATTTTTTCACCCTTTTGCTCCTGTTATCCCTCTAGGCCAGGCATGAATTTCACTCTTGTCTCTTTCCCTGTTCCATTTCCATCTGGGGAAGTTCCTTTTTCCCCTCCAGAGCCCAGTTCAGATGTTACCTGTTTCATGTCCTACCTACCTCCCTAAATGAAAAGGAACTCCTTCTTTCAGTTTCTCATAGCATTTGGCTTGGCCCTCCCTTTTCAACTTCTCTCTGTTTTGTTTAAATGAAGGCTCTTGACCTGAGAGATCTGGGAACTTGTTTTTAAAATTATTTTGATAACTGCATTTCATTATAACCAGATTTCCTTTGTCATCCTAGGGAACTGATTGTATGCGTTTACCAACATGGGTCAGAAGGAGCCCACAGGCTTCCCTTGGCAGATAGCCAAAGGGACCCAGGACAAACAAAAAGACCCAAGAACCCTTGACTTCTAGGTTCTAAATTTCTTGAAAACAAGGCCTTTGTCACATGATTCTTTCTGGTGCCAGTGCTTAGCCCAGGGATTTACCCACACTGTAAGTGCCCAAAAAATGTTGAATTAAATGGGAGTGAATGCATCTATTTCTCTACTGTTGTGCTTCCTTTTGTCTAATCCTTTTGAAAAATTGCAACCTTGTCTCAGCTGAAGGTAGAGGAAAAATGATTTTTCTTCATACTGCTGTCATAGTCAGGAAGGGGAGAAGAGGGGGAGATCACAGGCTCAGTGTCATGACCTTGGGCAAGTAGATACAGTGGTATTTTCTCAAAAATCTCAAATACAAAAATGTTTGTTTGAAAAATAAGCTTGATTTCCTCGAGTTTGTTAAGATGGAAAAGTCAGGGACATTTTTGAGCAAAATGGAAGAAAAAAAAGATTTTTTCATGCCAAAGAACTATCACACACAAGAAATATTTTTGATCTAGATATAATTTCCTATTTGATATTTCAAAGGGACAATATTGCCAGCACTGACATTTTCTCATGGACTCCTACCAGGTATGCTGGAAACAATTCCAATGGGCTGGGAGAGCTGATAGTTAAATTTTCAGTATGAACCTTGGAAATTTGTAGATGTCATAAGGCCCATGTCACATAAATTTTTTTCCTGACTCCAGTGTCTGACCCAGAGTTCTACACACACAGTAAGTACTTGCCAAATGTTGAATTAAATGAGCTTATTTACTGATTTGTTCATTGTCTATACCAAAGAAAATAATGGAGGAAATGTTGATAATGCAAATTAAACTTAAAAAAAAACATGCCACACACTTATTCCCCCCAACCCAGGGAGCCAGTTGTTAAATATTTACTAGCATGTCATTGGACTCTACCTGTAGCACGTAGATTCTTGGAATGGTTTTGTGAAATATGAATCTTGTCCAAGATCTGCATTTTACAGATGAGAAAATTGAGGCACAAGGAGGGCAAGGATTTGTCGAAGGTCATGCAATGAGTTTGCAGCAGAACTTGAACTAGGACCCAATTCTCTTGCCTCCCAAATTGTGGATCTTCCTGATATCCCCTGCAGGGTATACAGTTTCATCAGTTTTGGATAAAGGCATTGATAATGAATTTCTACAAAGTTGAAATTTTCTAAAGAAATGATGCCCAGAAAGAACAGTTGAGGAAACTAGTGGCGCCTTGCCTGGAGAAAAGAAGCCTCAAGTTGTGGAGTTCGGGGCACAAGGGGAAGGCCCTGATCTGTCTTGAATTTCTTAAAAAAGTTGTCATGTGGAAGCAGGGGTTGTATGAGACTTCCTCTGTTTGACCCCAGAGGTTAGAAATAAGATTGATAGATAGAAGTTACATGAAGGCAGTTTTCTGCTTTCCATTAAGGACAAAATTATGATTTTTTTTCTTTCTTGATAGTATTTCATTTTTCCAACTACATGTAAAGATAATTTTTACCATTCATTTCTATAATATGTTGTGTTCCAAATGTTTTCTCCTTCCTCCCCCACTTAAGTCCTCCTCGAGACAGCAAGCAATCTAATATGGGTTAAACATGTACAATTAAGGACAAAATTCTTTTTTTTCTTAAACATTTTTATTTAAAACATTCACTTATATTTTTGCACATTTAAAACTAATCATATCCTTCTTCTTTCACCAGGACTATAATGATTGAAATATAATTTTTGTTTTTGCTTTTTGCTGAGGCAATTGGGGTTAAGTGACTTGCCCAGGGTCACACAGCTAGGGAATGTTAAATGTCTGAGACCAGATTTGAACTCAGGTCTTCCTGACTTCAAGGCTGGTGCTCTATCCACTGCGCCACCTAGCTGCCCCTGAAATATAAATTATTTTATTTTATTTTTGTTTGTTTGTTTTCTCTTCCTCCAATTAAGGACAAAATTCTTAAGAATTAGAACTATTTTGGGTACAATGAGCTGCTTTGGGAAGTTATGGGATCCCCCTCACTGAAAATCTTGGCTGAATAATCAGTGGTTGGGGGTGTTGCTGAGGGGATTTGTTCTTAGGTACTATTTGAACCATACTCTGGCTCTATTTTCTGGGGTCCCCCATACTCAAAGAGGCTGAGAGTCTGTGAGTATGTGATCTGTGCATCCTGAATGTCTGCATGCTCTGACGTTAATAGTATGTGAGATGAGCTGAAAATCCTGGAAACAGTCTGAAATTGGGGCCAGCTAGAAGAGAGGAGTCGAAGAGTGATGGAAGTTTAGACAGCTATAGAAGGTGCGGCCACTGCTACTATTTCCTGTACAGAAAGCTTTGGGGGTTGGGGGTGGAGAGGGACAGGCTAGGAAGAGAGCACGATCTGAGAAGCACAGAAGGTGTGAATGAGCAAGATGGTGAGCAGATTGACTTGGCCATGGTAGGGAGCTGCAACAAGAGATCATAGGCACATAGATTCAGAGCTAGAGGGGGCCTTAGGCTTCACTTAGTCCATTTTACACATAAGAAACCTCAAGACCAGGGAAGTTAGATCAACTCATCAGAGATCTCGTAACTGGCATCTGAGGGAGGTTTGAACCCAAGACTTCCTGACTCCAAGTTTGGGGTAAAGGAAGTTGGGAATTCTGGTCTCCTTGACCTGAGTACATCTGGACACGTGCCTACCACTCTCTGGTCTGGGATATTGTCAGATTCCTGATATTTTTTATCTTGGTGTCACCAGTGTGTGACACACAGTAGGTGAGGGAGGTGATGTGGACTGGAAGGAGCACTGGATGTGGAGTCAGAGGACCTGGGTGCAAATCTCACTTATGTGATTTTGGGTAAGTCACCTCCCCTCTTTGGGGGAAGTTTCCTCAGGTTTCTCTTTTGTAAAATGAGCGAGCTAGACATAGGTGACCTCTGTGATTCTTTCCGGTTCCGAATCTCTGATCGCACAAGGTCTATAACTAAATTGGATTGACCTGGGTTGCCCTCAGTTTCTGACATCTATGACTCTCTGTGACTTCACAGAATGTTCGAGTCACGGGGCTTTGCTGAGCGCTTTGCTCCTAATGAAACTTGAGAATGACGGGGGAAATTTGGTGACGGTTCAGAAATCTGTACAAAAGACAGAGCCCACACTTCTCTGAAAACAAACATAGTGACTGTCAGCCCTCTAAACTATGACTAAAGCTACATTTTGGCTACGAGTCGCCTAGCAAACTCTAGTATATTTTGCACGTTCCTCGTCATCCCTACCACGTTCGTGCAAATCTCACCTGTTAGGTGAGTAGACATAATAAATGTAATCCCGGAAGGCCCCTGTGATTGGAACTTCTCCTTCACTAGGACCCGGCTTCCGAGCTGCAGAAGAACATTTTCCATCTTAATATATGCCTCCTCACCAGCCCACTCAGAGAGTTCCATTTGCACACGGAAGAAAAGACAGCCCCAGAGAGCCGAGGAAATCAAGGATTTTGTCTACAAAGGTACCGCATCTGGGAACCCTTCCCTGAGCATCCCACCTCCTAGTCGTCTATTTTCCTTCCTCCTCAGGATCGAAGGTTTCTTATTTCCTTTTTTCTTCCACTTGTGTTAACCTTTCTGTGTATCTCAGGACTTAGCTCCTGTGTCTTTGCTTTGGAGATCTCTCCCATCAGATGAGGACTTTTCTAGAGGGGTAGGGATTGTTCCCCTAGTAAACCATGGGGCTGCCTGGGACCTTCAGAGTTTCCCTCCTTGAATGAAGCTGAATTCAAGCCAGGAGAGACCTCTAGAATTTCCAGGGCGGGAATACCTTTAACTAATAATTTTAGAAGATCATGTGGTGTTAAAATTCATTCTACTGATGTTTTGACTGAATTTTCACTCTTCCTGCAGGGTAGAAACTAGTTAACAGGAATCGGTGAAACTATGGAGCTGTCATATGGCTCCCTCTTTTCTTGATTCTTTCCTTCCAGAAGCTTATCAGGAAGGCACCCTCCCAGGCTGACCCACCTTGCATCCTTGGCACCTCACCAGGTGGCAGGGACCTCTCAGGGCATTCTACAAGCTGATGTCAGAGAGCACTCTTCTCCTTCCAGGGAAGGCTCTACTTCCTTCTCCCATGGGTGTTTTTTTTTGACCCATAAAACTGCAAATTTATTATATGCAACTTGCTATTAATTTTAAATATATATATATATGTATTAAATAATAGTTTTTTTATTTTTCAAAATACATGCAAAGATAGTTTTCAACATTGGGTGATTTTTTTAGGAGTCCATTTCCTCTTAGTTGTCTCAGATGGTCACATTTGGTGCCCCAAATTCTCCAATCAGAAGTTATGACTCTGCCTCCTTGGATTCTTCTTATTACCTAGAAAAGCAACTGCCCAGTGATTGCTATAGCAAGAACTGAACCCACTTAACTGGGGGCTCTCAACCCCTTTGGTGGAGCTCAACAACAAAGCAGCTCCATGTGGGCATTTTTATGGGCAAAGCAGACCAATCAGCAAGAACTGGGAATAGACTGGCTATTTTTGTGCCTGCCATCAAGGAGGGGGCATCTACTTTTGTCACATTTTTTCCACTTTTGCCCTTTCTTCTTCATATTCTCTCCCCTCCCTCCATTCTCTCTCTCTCTGTCTCTGTCTCTCTCTAGCTCTCTCTTTTTCTTTATCTCTGTCTCTCTTTCTGTCTCTCTCTATCCTCTGTCTCTCTCTTTCTCTAGCTCTCTGTCTCTGTGTGTCTCTCTCTGTGTGTTTGTCTATCTCTCTGTCTGTCTCTGTCTCTCTCTCTTTTCTCTTTCTCCCTGTCTCTCTGTCTCTCTTTTTCTCTGTTTCTTTTCTCTGTCTGTCTCTCTATTTCTCTCCTCTCTCTCTAACTCTCCTTCTCTCTCTTTTCTCTCT
>JAJPUD010001417.1:206744-234978 GCA_023553655.1 Myrmecobius fasciatus | reverse complement strand
TGTTTCTTCTCTTTGTCTTTCTGTTTCTCTCCTCTCTCTCTAACTCTTCTCTCTCTCTCTGTGTTTTCTGTGTCTCTGTCTCTCTCTCTGTCTCTGTGTTTCTCTCCTCTCTCTGTCTCTCTCTCTTTTCTATCTCTGTCTGTTTCTCTCCTTTCTCCTTCTCTCTCTCTCTCTCTCTGTCTCTCTGTGTGTGTGTGTGTGTGTGTGTGTGTGTGTATGTGTGTGTGTGTGCCTTTCTGCTCTCTCCTCCATTCTAACTTGGACAGTTACCTCCCCAGCAGAGAGTGTAGCCCACAAACCACCTCCTTGTTATGGGAAATGGGTACAAATTATTTTATCGGATTTTCGAAGTCAAGCTTTGGGCAGCAGGATTGATGAATGAAGGCAGGAGCCAAGGATTGTGGCTGAGGCTCCTTGGTTTGGGGAGGAGGCTCTAGCTTACAGGGGCCTAGCATCAAAGTTATGCTTACTAATTGGCATATAAATACCAATTAATTGGCATATAAATGGCAATTAAGATCTATTTATTTCATGCCCCAAACTTCATTAACCTAGAATAGAAACCAGAAGGATGCCTATCTTAGCATAATGCCTGATATTTAGTAGGTACTATATAAATGCTCATTCCCTTTCTTTCCTCCTTTCCTCTCTTCCAGAGTCAACAGCCAACAATGGACGTTCTTGAGCAAAGACTTCCAGAAAGAGAAGGGTTGGGATATGTGTCATAGACTCTTATAGTGTAGAACACTAGATCTGGGAAGGAACTTAAACCATAGAACACAGAATGTTAGAGCTGAGAGGGACCTTAAAATAGAGAAGAAAGAAGGTCAGAACTGGGAGTCAGTCAATCAACAAGCATTTATTAAGTGCTTACTGTATACCAGGCATTGTACTGTGTTGGGGATACTGCAAAAAAACAAAAAAAAAGACAAAAAAAAACGGTCTCTTCTTGCCAGGTGCTTACATTCTAATGAGGGAAGGTGATATATAAAAGTCATGTGGAGGGGATGAAGGGATCTGAGGCAGGGGTATGGCCAATAAGTGGAGACAAATGAAGACATGACTAGACTGGGTACCCACCTTAAAAGTCTGCTAATCAGAGGGAGAGAGGCTAAACAAAGGGACCTCCAAGGTATGAATTCCAGGGTGAGCAATCTGCAGCGCAGCCTGCTGAGCTTGGAGAGACCTTAGACCACAGGGAAGAGTATATTAGAATTCCAAAGAGGCCAATCGATTCATTTTTCAGAATGGGAAATTGAGGCCCAGAGAGGGGAATAGAGAAATTAGCAAGGGGCATATCAGGACAGAGAATGGCATATGTCAGCGTCAGTAGGGACCTTACAGTGAAGAGTATATGTCAGCATTGGCAGAGACCTCAGCAGAAGGTCCTGAGAAGGAAGACCAGAAAAGATAAAATAGAGAGTGGGAGGGACCTCAGAGCAGTGGCAGAAAACTCAGAGAGGAACTTTGGCCGCTAAATCTGAACGTAAGGATCTTGGATGGTGCCATATTGGCAAATGTTCCAAATGTAATGATGTCTATGTCTTATTGGACTTTTATTTGTTTGGTTCACTATTTCCCAATTACATCTTAATCTGCTTCGGGTCACGTATGGGAGTGTTGCTAATGGGGCCACATATTTGGCACCTCTGTCTTAGGGTACGCAACTGTAAAGGTCAGAGTTGAACAAAGTTCAGCTGACAAATTTTTACTAATAGGGAAACTGAGGCCCAGAGAAGGGAATTACAGCCTACTAGAGTTAGAAGAACCTCAGATAACCACTGATCCTTTCCACAACATCTATGATAAGTGGTTGTACAGCCTTTGCTCAGACCTTTGTGAGGGAAAACCCATTTCTTTCCAAGACAGCCTGTCCTACTTGGAGATCGCTCTCATCATTTGAAAATTTTTTGAGCCTAAATCTGTCTACTCTTTAGAACCTCCATTTGCCAAATGGAGATGAAAAATCCTATCAGTGAGTGCTTTTTCCACATTTTACCACGGAGTCTTCAAGCCAAATGGTTGGTGGAAATTAGAACCTCCTCCAGTGTGTGCCCTCATTAGACTGCAAGATTCTTGAAGGCAGGTACTGTATATTTCCTGATCTTTCTTTTTGTCCCAGCACTCAGCTCAGGGTTCTTCATATGGCAGGCACTTAACAAATGTTGGTTGTATTTTCATTCTTCAGTAGAACTGGATGGTCTCTTAGAGATGTGAGCCTCAGAGAGGGGTATCACTCTTTCTTCCAGCAGCTACTAACAATGGCACTTACCTAGGCCAAGGTCCCACAGCTAGTTAGTGGAAGACATGGTGAATAAATCAAGGTCCGGGGAGATCCATAGTTTTATCTATCGAAAGTTGGATAGCATCCCATAGACCATGTAGTTCAATTATCTCAGCTTACAAAAGAGGAAATACATAAGATCTTAGATCTAGAGCTAGATGTGAGGCCCTGTAGTCCAAGGGAAATGACTTACCTAATGTCACACAGGCAATCCAATGGATTTGACTCCATGTCTTCTGATTCCCTTGTCCATGCTCTTTCCACTATGTCACGCTGTTGTGGCATTCAGGAAGCCAAAGCTGGGGAGAGAATGAAAACTTGAACCTGTGCACATCCAGCCAATGGTCCAGGTTAATCATGAACTATGACCAGAGAATGGACTTGAGGATGATGATATGTTTTCTCAGTTTCCTCCATACATATATTTCTGCTTTAGACACTCAAGACAGAGGCCAATCCAACAGGGAGATGTCCTTCCTCTCAGATCCTATCACCTTCAGCTTCTTTATTCATCTAGCCTGCCTTCCTACTCCCACTTGTGACATTAAAAAATGAAGAGTGAGTGTAACAGAGAGGCTGTATGACCCTGAGCAAGTCATTTAACATTTCAGTGCTTCAGCTTAAGAGACAGCCTGATGAAGTGGCAGGAACCCTAGACTTGGAATTGGGGACCTGAATTGGTTGGATAAGGCACTTTCCCCCTCTGTGCCTCAGTTTTCTCATCTGTTTTACAGGGATAATAATAGCACATTTGTTACAGAATTGTTGAGATATATGTAAAGTGATTTTTAAACCTTGAAGCACTATAGAAATATTAGTCAATATCATCATCGTCATTGGTTTATCATTTATAAGCAATTATTAAATAGCAACTATGTGCCAGGAACTATCCCAGGTACTGGGGATACTTAGGCAAAAAAGGTTTGCTCTCAAGGAGTTTGCATTCTGGAGAGGAGTCTCTAAGGCCCTTTCTGGGTCTAGGTCTCTAAAATTTCCATCATTCCCTTATCCCCAAACAGTGTACTGAAATTCAGAGACCTTGTTATCATTTGCTACATGTTTAGTGGCAAGCGCTGGATCTGACCATTGGAGGACTTGGAATTCCAGCTCTGCTGCTTACAACCTTGCCCAAGGGACCTTGCACAATCTCTCCCTTCCCCAGAATTGAGTTTCCTCCTGAGTAAAATGAGAGAATTGGACTAGATCAGATTTCTTACACTTGAGTTTCTGAAAATTTTTTTAAATGTTTTGAAAATATTTCAATATTATTTGTTTGTTTTGTAATCTTTTGTATTCTGTGCATTTAAAAATATTACCATGGGAGTAGTCTGTAGGCTTTGCCAGACTCTCCAAGGGGGTCCATGACACCAAACAAGTTGAGAATCCCTGAATTGGATGGTACCTTTGGCCCCATCAGCTGAAAATTCAGTGGCTGCTCTATAATCAGGAAGCCAGTGGGAGTGGCAGAAGAGCAGGGAAGGAGGACTAATCACAGTACTTCCCAACCCATGGGCTATGGCTAATCCTAGGGAGATCTGGTCCCAAATCACCAGCTGGGCATCTTTGTGAATTATCTGGGGCTCAAGGGCTTCTCATTTTCCTGTCCAAGGATAGGTATGACCATCCATCACATTGGCCTGGTACTTGACCAGATGTTGATAAGCAGAGGGGATGCTGAGGGGCACGAGAGGGAGGGAAGGTCTTGACCTAGGGGCAGGATGCTACCTAAGGCCAGTCTATACTGAGCTGTATGTAGCAATAATGCTATCTCCTGGAGTTTGGGAGGGCTCAATTACTGCCCCCACCCCACCCCTTCACCCTAGCTCACCGATCTCCATATAACCATCTCAAAAGTTCCTTTGTAAGATTTTTTTTGAACTCGAAACATATTGGTCCATAGAAAAAAATGGTAAACCTGATGGCTGGGTTCCTAAGTTATTTTATACAGCAAAGGTACATGGAAAATTAAGGAGCATCAGAGTTGGGAGACCATATGCAATCCAAGATTATTAACCTTTTTTGTACCTTGAATCCCTCCCACTCCTTGGACAGTGTCTAATGAAGTCATGGCCCCCTTCTCAGAATCATGCTTTTAAATGCAGAAAATAAAATACATAAGATTATAAATGAAACCAATTCTATTGAAATGGAATTATCAAAATATAAAAAAATGAATGGGCCTCTAGTTTAAAACTCCTGAAACTAGTCTAACCCTCTCCTTTTACACAACCCTAGGGAAGGGAAGAGACCCACAGTTAATAAGTAACAGATCTAGGACTAGAAGGAAGGGGAAACATTTATTAAGCACCCATTATGGTGAAGGTACTGTGCTGTGTGCTTTGCAAATATTATGTTGTTTAATCCTCACAATAATCTTGAAAGGTAGGAGGTATTATGATCCCTATTTTAAAGTTGAGGAAACTAAGGCAGAAAGTTAAATACTTATCCAGGGTCACACAACTAGTAAATGTCAGAAACTGGATTTGAAATCAGATCTCCTGACTCCAGACTCATTGCCAGTTAGCTACCTCTCAAACTCAGATCTTCTGACTCCTAGAACTGTGCATACAATTGTTCCCATTTTTTCAGCAGAAGAAATTGAGGGCCAGGGAGCAGAAAGAGACTTCACCAAGATCTAACACATAGTAAACTATGGAAGCAAGATCATAGAATCCTAGCTTTAAAGCTGAAAGGGTTTGAGGTCATCCAATCTGATCCTCTTGAGGAAACTGAGGCCCCAAGAAGCCAAGGAACTTGCCCTGGATCACAGAAGTAGTAAATAATTGAGCCAGGGCTCGAGGCCTTGTACTTGAGCTTGCCCAAGGTTATATTTTTTCACCATGGTGACTTGAAACCAAGCGTCCAGGGCCCTTTCTACTATTACACTGCACTGACTTTCACAATTACTAGTTAATCTTTCAGGCACCAGAAATACTGCACATTTGTAATCAAAATGTGTAGAAAAGAAGCCTTCTAACATTTCAGCTACTCGCCCTTCTGGGTCTCTGCAGCTTAGGGGATCAGGGCTCCATTGATGGAGCAGCTGTTCTAAAACTCATCAACAAGAAAGTGCAAATGACTATCAGGCTAGTTCTTGATCCATTGTGGGACAGAGCTCTGGTTGCTTGAGGCAGGAGAACAGCAGGGATGAAAGGTCACTTAATTGTTTTATTTTACAAATGATTATGGTGTACCAGATAAGGACATGTCACTGTCCTGGGTATTGAGGTAGGCTAAAGGAGACAGAACCAGAATATCTTATGCTGGAAAGGACCTTGGAGAGCAGCCAGTCTAATCCCACTATCAGCTGAAATAGGAGTCCCTGCCACTGCACTATTGACAGATGGTCATCTAGCCTTTGCTTGAATGCTTCTAGTAACGGGGCGTGCCCTGTTTCATGAGGCAGCCCCCTCTATTGCTTGACAGCTTGAGTTTGGGAAATATTTGTGCTCATATTGAGCACAAATCCACCCTTCTGAAACTTCCCCTGTTGCTCCTGGTGCTGCCTTCTGGGACCAAGCATTTTTCAGATACTTGAAGACAGCTCCCGCCCCCTGTGCTTTCTCTTCAGCTTTTCTAGATGGGGTCTGATCAGGACAGAATTTGGTGGGACTATTGCATCTCTTGTTCTAGATTCCGTACTTCTGATGATAATAATGCAATGATGGTGGTGGTGATATATATATGTATACATATATATATATGTGTGTATATATATATATATATATATAATATCGATAAAGTGTTTTAAGGTGTATCAAGTTCTCTACATACATTTCCTCCTTTGATTGTCAAAGTGATCTCATGTAGGCAGTAAAGGCATTGTTACCTTCACTTTATGATGAAGAAACTGATATTCAGTCAATGCAGCTAAGATCCCAATTAAGTTTTTTGGACTGCCATGTCATAGTCTTGGCTTATTGTACAGTTGGAGTCCATTAGTAGCCCCAGGTTTTTCATTACAAAATCTCCCCTCTCCCGAATTTGTGAGCTTGATTTTGGAACTTAAACACTTTACACTTGTCCTCATTAAGTGTCACCTTGTTAGATATGGCCCATAGGTTCAGCCTGCCAAGATCTTTCTGAATCCTGTTTCTGTAATTTATCACGTTAGCTTTGTTCTCTCAGTTTTGTGTCATTCATAATTTTAATAAGTATGGTTTTGGTCTCTTCATCCAAGTCAGTGATTCAATGTTGAACAAGGCAGGGCTGAAGACAGAGCCAGGTGGCACTCCACTAGAGATTCCTTCCAAGGTTGTAGTCTCCTAGAGCTGGAAGGGACATTAAAGACCATTTAGTATAGCTCCTTCATTTTTATAGATGAGGAAACTGAGGCTCAGAAAAGGGAAATGATTTATTTGAGATTACAAAAGTAATAAATAGCAGGTGTGGAAATCCAACCCAAGTCCTTTGATTAATAATTCATTGTTCTTTCCACCACCTTTACCTCTGATATTAATATATTAACCAATACCTTGGGGGTGGCTGTGTCTAATAAATTGTGCTATTGCCCAGTCCATATTCCTCCATTTTATACAAAAGTTAATAGCAAGGGTTTTTGTTAAATTCGTTGGGAGAAATTCAAATGATCTTATCTACAGTATTGCCCTAATATACTAGTCTAGTCCTTATTTTTAAAAAAGGGAACATGGCATCTAGATGATGCAGGGGATAGAACACCAGCCCTGGAGTCAGGAGGACCTGAGTTCAAATCTGGCCTCAGACATTTAACACTTCCTAGCTGTGTGACCCTGGGCAAGTCACATAATCCCAGTTGCCTTGCAAAACAAACCAACAAACAAAACAAAAAATGAAATGAGGCATGACTAATTCTTAGTGAACTGGATGGACACTGGAAATGGAGGTTGGAGGTGGGTGCCCAAAGTGTCCAACCTCCTCACCAATTTTGGGGGTCAGGCTTCCAAATTCCCTGCTTCTGCCTCCCTATCCCTCCCAAGCTGATGGGAGGTTCTTGAAGTATCTCTTACCTAAAATAAAAATCTAAAAGCTGGATGTTAAGAGGAGAGTCTTGCCCAAAATCACAAAGCAAATTAGTGCCTGAATTGAGACTCAAACCCTGATCTTGACTCTGAGTACAAAGATCTTTCCCTTATGTTATCCTGCTATGCTAGTTTTCCATTTTATTTCTGGAGGGGAGCTGGCTGAACAATGGTCAGTAAGGGCCTTCTTCAATCCTGATCTCTAAAGGGGATATTGCTAATGTGACATCATCCTTTTTGGGACATCAGACTATTGTGTACTCCATGGCCTTTCATCCTATGCTTTTCAGTGGTTTTTGCCTTTCTTTCCCCTCTGGGATCCCTTCCACCTCCTTTCCCCAGCTTCTAATGTGTAATATTCCACAACATTCATATACTGTAACTTATTCAGCTATTCTCCAATTGATAGGCATCCACTCCTCAGTTTCCAGTTTCTTAAAACTACAAAAAGGGCTGCCACAAACATTTTTGCACATATAGGTTCCTTTCCCTCCTTTAAGATCTCTTTGGGATATAAGCCTAGTAGAAACACTTATGGATCACAGTTTGATAGCCCTTTGGGCATAGGTCCAAATTGCTCTCCATAATGGTTGGATAAGTTCACAACTCTACCAACAATGTATTAGTGTCCCAATTTTCCCACATCCCTTCCAATATTTGTCATTATCTTTTCCTGTCATCTTAGCCAATCTAAGATGTGGGTAGTGGTACCTCAGAGTTGTCTTAATTTGCATTTCATGTCTTTTCATATCTTTTGACCATTTATTAATTGGAGAATGGCTTGGATTCTTATAAATATGAGTAAATTCTCTATATATTTTAGAAATGAGGCCTTTATCAGAACCTTTGAATGTAAAAATGTTTTCCCAGTTTATTGCTTCCCTTCTAATCTTGTCTGCATTAGTTTTGTTTGATCAAAAACTTTTTAACTTGATATAATCAAAATTATCTATTTTGTGTTTAACAGTGAACACAAAATTCCTTTCTTCTCCATAGATCTGAGAGGTAAACTATCCTTTGTTCTTTTAATTTGCTTATGTCTTTATGTCTAAATCATGAACCCATTTAGATCTTATCTTGGTATGTGGTGTTAGGTGTGGGTTGAGCCCTAATTTTTTCCATACTAGCTTCCAATTTTTCCAACAGTTTTTGTCAAATAGTGAATTCTTATCCCAAAAGCTGGGGTGTTTGGGTTTGTCAAACACTAGATTGCTATAGTTATTGCCTATTGTTTCTTGTAAGCCTAACCTATTCCACTGATTGACTACATTATTTTTTAGCCAGTACCAAATGGTGTTGATGACCGCTGCTTTGTAATATAGTTTTAGATCTGGCACAGCTAGGCTACCTTCATCAGCCTTTTTTTTTTCATTAATTCCCTTGAAATTCTTGACCATTTGTTCTTCCAGATGAGCTTTGTTATTATTTTTTCTAGATCTTTAAAATAATTTCTTGGGAGTTTGATTGGTATGGCACTGAATAAGTAGATTAATTTAGGTAGTATTTTCATTTTATTATATTTGCTCAGCCTATCCATGAGCACTTGATATTTTTCCAATTGATTAGATCTGACTTTATTTGTGTGGAAAGTGTTTTGTAGTTGTGTTCATATAGTTTCTGACTTTGCCTTGGCAGGTAGACTCCCAAATGTTTTATATTATTGGCATTATTTTCAATGGAATTTCTCTTTATATCTCTTGCTGTTGGACTTTGTTGGCAATATATAAAAATGCTGATGATTTCTGTGGATTTATTTTGTATCCTGCAACTTTGCTAAAGTTGTAAATTGTTTCTAGTAGTTTTTTAGTTGATTCTCTAGAATTCTCTAAGTAGACCATCATGTCATCTGCAAAGAGTGATAATTTGATTTCCTCATGACCTACTCTAATTCCTTTAATCTCTTTTTCTTCTCTTATTGCCAAAGCTAAAATTTCTAATACAATATTGAGTAGTAATGGTGATAGTGAGGAACCCCTTATTATTCTTTTTTAACCTCTTATTATTCTTAAAGCACATTAGTATTCCATAACAATCATATGACAGCCTGTTCAGCCATTCCTTAATGGATGGGCATCTCCTCATTTTCCAATTTTTTGTCACCAGAAATAGTAGCTATAAAAATTTTTGTACAGATGGGTCCTTTTCCTTTGATCTCTTTGGATAAAGATCTAGTAGTGGTATTTCTGGGTCAGAGGGTATGCACAATTCTATAGCCCTTTGGGCATAGTTCCAAATTGCTCTCTAGAATGGTTGAATCAGTTCACACCTTCACCAACAGTGCATTAATGTCCCAATTTTTCCACATTTGTCATTATCCTTTTCTGTCTTGTTAGTGATTCACTAGGTAAGAGATGATACCTCAGAGTTACTTTAATTTGCATTTCTCTAATCGGTAATGATTTAGAGCACAAGATGAGTATAATCTTGCATTACTTCTTTCACAGGGTTGCTATGCGGAAATCATTGTTAAACCTTGATATGTTAGTGAAGTGGGAGTTATTAACCAGTGCTGACTGCTCCAAGCTTTGCTTCACTTAGGAACTGATATGTAGAATGTGAGGAAGAATTATGCTGGGGGGGGGGAAGAACCTAGGAAGATAAAATTAGGGTCCCGGAGAGAGAATTGTAGAGAGGAAAGAGTGCTGGATTGATAGTCAGAGGAGCTAGGTTTGAAGCTTAACTGCCTGTGTGACTCTCGAGGTCTCAGTTTCCTCTATCAAATAAAAAGATTGGACTAGATTCAGTTCTGTTCAACAAGCATTGATTGAGTGCCTTCTTGTGCTGATAGGCACGATGCAGTGGATTTAGAAGATAGAGATGAAAATAAATAGTCCTTATCCTCAAGGATTCTGAGGGATTTGAATCCAGATCTTCTGTCTCTACTGGGGACTAAATGATCTCTAAAGTATTTCCCTCCACCCATCTAATTAAGATCCAGTTTTTGTTAATATTGTCATATTTCAAGTGATTGGTCCTATTTTCTTTTCTATATCTGTAGACAGCAGAAAATTGTTCTAGTGGATAATGGGAGAACATTGATGTGGAAGTCTTGGGGGGGTACAGTTTACTTTCTGAGAGATGAGAAAGGGGAGGATACATTTTGAGTCCTGTTTCCATTATGGAATTGTCTGGGGAGGGGGCTGAATCATCCCCCGTCTCTAGTCCCTCTTTATCATTGTGGGATAAGATTAGGGCTCAGTCTGTAAGTGAGTTTGGAGCTCTTGGGTCAGTCTGAGGCTGAGGTTAAGACCCCATCTGGGGCCAGGAATAAATTTGCTAATTCTCTGTGTGGTGGATTAAGCCTGCACCCAGGTCTCATTAGCACTGCCAGGAGAAATAGCGGGGTGAGAATTGGATATAAGGTTCAATTCTTCCAGGGTTGAAGGGTCAACTCCAAAAGATGAGTTCTGCAGTATTAAGCAAAGAAGTAATAAGGCAGTTGAGGGATCCATCAGTCTGTCAGACATTCAGGACTCATACACCTGAAAAGAAAATGCAAAAACAATTGGACATAGTCATTGCTTGATAAATGTCAGCTGAATGTTGAAGAAAATTACAGCGGTGTGGGATTGTATTCAGAAGGGTAACGACCCTTGGAGAAACTGGGAAATTGGCAAAGTATATCTTTATCCCTCCTTCCATCCACTTCTGCTGTATCCAAGGAGTACCCAGTACTTTCTTATGGCCCCAAACTTGCACAGTGACATATTAACTAGGTCTGATCTTTCTTGACAGACTCCTACAATCTACGTCTTTTTCTCCCCTTCCTCCTTATCAAAATTCATCATCAAGTCCAATCCCTTCATTTTATAGAGCAGAAACCAGAGGTCTACAGAGGTGACCAGTGCAAGATCAGACAGCTAGTAAATAGCAGTCAGGATTTGAACTCAGGTATTTTAACAAAAATCTACTATCATTTTCACTAATCAGTTTTTTTTTTTGTTTTATAGCTAAGAAAGATGAGGCTGCCTAAAGCAAAATGAATTGCTTAGGATCACATGGTTAATAAATCCATGGAGTTATGATCTGAACCCAGATCCTCTGATTCCAAATCCATTGCTCTTTCCATTGGTTCTGTTCCATTGGTTCAACTGTGTGGTCAGGGGCAACTTATTGCCCCTGTCTGAGCCTTAGTTTACTGGTTTTTACAAAGGGGGTGCCAATGATTGCTTCCCTTGCTAAGTCATTGCAAAGATGATTTTTTTAAAATGTTAAAGTGTTTTCCAAATTGGAACTCTTATTAGTACAATGTCTTATTCTAACTCTGCTTCTCTGTTGGTGAATAGATGCTAGACTTACTTTGTTTGCTCATGTAAAACAGAGTTTGATTCATGGCTCAGCAATTCCCCAGGGTTCCATTTTACATGTGAGAGCATTGTCATTGTAATACGTGATGACTTAGCCATCATTATAAGTGATTCAGTGATCGTTATTATTGTCATTGACATCTCCCTCCTCTTCAAAATTCTTCATTTATCCCTTGATTGTTTTGTACTTTCCTAGCTGCTTCACAAAGAGAACTGGGGGCTGGAAAAGTCAAGGAAGACTTCATAGATGGAAGCCTTGATCTGGCTTTGAGAAGGTAGACAGGGAGGAGTAATTTGCCACAGGAGTTCATTTTGGCTACAAGGGTTTCCAGCAAGAATTTTGGAGAACTGACGGCCTCTGGTTTTGGCAAAAGAAGGTTGAATGGAAGTAGATGCAGGACTTGAGCTTAAACTGGAGAGAGAAAATTGTGAAGAATAAGATTTAGACTCAAATTCTATAATTTGTGTGATATCAATTTTGCTGTATAAAATGATTTTGGACATTTTATATTAATATTAATATTACTAATAAAAGCTAGTTAGGAGAGAGAGAGAGACAGAAGGAGACAGAGAAATACAGAGAGAGAGACAGACAGTGTGTGTGTGTGTGTGTGTGTGTGTGTGTGTGTGTGTGTGTGTGTGTGTGTGTGTGTGTTTTGGAATTGTTAGGAAGGTCAAAGACTTTGGGAGAGCAAAATAGGGAGGCCTTGAGGGAAAGGAGAAGAGAAAGGAGAAGGATATGAATGAAATGAGAAAGGACTCAAGGAGGAAGAAGAAGACTTTAGCAGAAGGAGAAGAAAAAGAATAGTCAGTTAATAAGATGGTGTTTGGGAATAAGATTTGGGTTTATGGATCATGGCTTGAAATAGAGGAATGATTGTCTCCTGGCCAGGGAAGGAGCATACCTTAGAGGGGCTGGTATAAAGGCATTTTCCTGGGGTCTTGAAATTTAATCAAAAGGATTTTAATCTGAAAAGGAAGTAGAAACATTCTAGAACTTATTATCAAAGAGGTGATTAGTGACCACCTAGAAAAGGAAGTAGTTGTCACAAAGAGCCAGCATGGCTTCATCAAGAACAGATAATGCCAAACTAACTTTATTTACTTTTTGGCAAATGTACTAAATCAGGAGAATACTATAGATATAGTTTACCTTGATTTTGTCTAACCATTTTTACAAAGCCATTCTTGTGGATCAAATGGAAAAATATAGGTCAGATGATAGTGCAGCTTGGTGGATGTGGAACTAGTTGAATGACCAAAACCATAAGATAATCATTAAGGGACTAATGTCAACTTGGAGTAACATGGTTAAAGACAGCATACTTATTAGCAACTTTGCTGATGACACAAAGCTGGGAGGAATAGTTAACATTGGATTTCAGGGCTAGATAGAAAAAAAAGATCCACAGGCTAGAACCTTAGGCTTAGCCTAATAAGATGAAATATGAAAGGTATAAATAGAGTCTTATACTTTAAATAGAGTCTTATACTTTGGTTAGAAAGTTAATTGATAAATACAAAATAGAGGAGACTTGGCTAAAGAACAGTTCTGAAAAAGATATGGAGTTTTTAGTGGATTTGAAGCCTCATTCTAAGTCAATATAAAGTGGCAACTAATAAAACTAATACATTCTTCGACTTCATTAAAGAAGAGAGACAAAGTGTCCAGATCAAGGAAAGTGATAGTTTCATTGTATGATACTTTGGTCAAAACTTATTTGAACCATTGTATTTAGCTGAAACACCACATTTTAGAAAGGATATTGATAATATGGAGCATGGACAGGGAAATGTCACCAAGATAGTGATAGTGAAGGGCCTATGAATAGGTTCATCTGAAAGAACAGAGAATTCTTAGGCCAGAGAAGAGAAGACTCAGGGTGGACAAGTTCTGTGTTTTCAGTCATTTTGAGGGTTGTCATGTGGAGGAAATATTAGGTTTGTTCCACTTGACAAGGGCAGAACAAGTTAAGAGTGAGTAGAAAAAAACAGATTTTGACTTAATATAAGGAAAAACTTTCTAATATCACGAGTTGTGGAAATGTGAAATGGGTTGCCTTAGTATTTGCCAGTTTCTCTTCACTGAGTTCTTCAAACAAAGGCTGAATGACTACTTTGGGGGAATATTGAGGCAGGATCTTCAATGAGGTATTGATTGGATTAGAAAAGCTTCTGAGGTCCCTTCCAGCTCTGAAGTCCTGTGATTTTTATATGTGGGAGGAAGGCATTCTAGAAGGGGAAGAGCAGCATGACATAAGGCCAAAAAGTGGAAATGAGCATGTTATGTTTGGAGAAATGACAAATCAATCTAACTAGCTGGAGGCCAGGTTTGGGGGAATCAAAGGATCATGGACCTGGGGTTTAAGAGGACCTCAGAAATAATCTTATTGCAGGGGTTCTCAACCTCCTTTGTGTCATGGACCCTCCCCCTTCCCTGGCAGTCTGATCAAGGGACCCCTTCTCAGAATCAGTTTTAAATGTATAAAATCAAATACAGAGGATTACAAAGGAAACCAATTCTATTGAAATGCAGTTACCAAAGTATTTTGAAAAGTTCACAGGCTGATGTAATACAACCTGCCCATTTGATTTTAGTTTTCAAAATGTTTATTGCTATATCTTGTTTCTACATCACTTTAATTTCTGAATATTACTCCCCAGAACACCATTCCTTGTAATCAGTTGATAAATTAATAAATAAGCAATTATCATGCATCTGCTATATCTCAGGCACTATAAGAAAGAGGGGAAAACCAGTTTAATAAAATCAACCAACACTGGCACCTTTTGTCCCCCACCTTTACAACCAAGGGAAGGTGATACTGTCACTCAACTCTTCTAGTGACAAGCTTCTTACCAACCCACTCATTTTAGAGAGGAGGAAATTGATTCCTGCAAAGGGAAACTAATTTGTCCAAGGTCTCATAACTGAGATTTGAACTCAGGTTCTCTTCTTCCAGATCTGATGTTCAGGTTCCCATATTATATTGCCTCCTTAATTGTGTGTGTGTGGGGGGGCAGTGTCCAAGTTTCATTCCAAATGATTTCAGGTTTGAGTAGGAATTTTCTTTCCTTCTTGTCTAACTACCTGAATTCAAGCATTTGAGGTTACGGTCTACTTTTTTTTTGGTGACATTCTTTTCCAGTTCACTATCTTCCCATCCTTTTTCAAAGTCCTGTTTTCTTACTGCAGACTGTGCTGGGCAAAGCTGCTTTCCTTAACTGTCTTGCATCCCAATGTAAAGGAAGCCAACCAGAGCCAACTGAAAGAGCTGGGAATGGGCAGAGCAGTTTATATTATGCGTCTTAGTTCCCCCTTCCTTGAAAAGTCTGGAAAATGACTTATCAACATTTAATAAGACCCCTTGGGTCTCCCTGAAGCCGGCCAGGCTAATTCCCTGGAGGCTTGGCCATGAGGCAAAGACTCCAGCTGCATTCAGTGGTACCTTTGCTGAACAAATCCCCTGCCCCCAATGAAGTGTATTCTGAAAAACAGAATTGATTATTTCATATGTTATTAACCTTTATTTTGTGTCATGGCCCCTCTTTGGCAGTCTGGTAAAGGCTGTAGATACTCTTATAATAATGTTGCTGTTTTTTAATGGAAGGGAATGATAAATTTCACTTAGAGGTTAGTGATAATAAAAATGTATTTTTCCCATCCAACTTTGAAAATTCCATGAAATCTATCCATAGACCATTTGATGGTCTATGTACCCCAAGTTAAGAATCCCCAGACTATTTCAGTTTTTATTCCATAATTGAACCTGGTTGTAATGACAATTAAAATATCATACACACACACGCGCATATATGTACATATCTACATACAGACACAGATATATATATATATATGTATATATATATATATATACATCTCTGTGAAGAAGATAGTGCAGGTATTATCTTCATTTACAGAAGGCGAAACTCGGGCACAGAATGGGAAACTGCCTTGCCCAAGGTCACATGGGTGATGCTTTCTTCGTCCAAGCTTGGACTCAGGACTCAAAAATAGGATCTAGTGCTTTTTCTAAAGTACCATCCAGAATGATGGACCATCTTAACCAAGTTCGCCTTCAATCAGTAAGGCAGTGATATACACATCACAAAATGCAGAATATTAGAAATCATTGATAATCACTTGGGACAGCAGAAAGATCACTGACTTTCGAGGCAGAGGATGTTGATTCAAATCCCCAACATTAACTATTTACATCACTTGGGGCAAATCATTTTGGTTCCCTGGGTCTCAATTTTCACGTGTTTAAAATATGAAGGTTGGATTCGGTAGCCCTTGAGGCCCCTTCTAGTTTTATATCACCTCTCATCCTATAATTTAGACTGGGATGTGATTCTACTTTTGGACTAGGTAATAGAAATTCATTACAGGAATTCATTGCAAATGAAATACTTGAGGTGCCCAGGAAAAGCCTGCCTTGGGAATAGCTAAAGAGCCATTTTGATCTCTCCATTCCGGCCTTCATGTTGGTCTCCTCCACTTTCTTTACCCTAATCAGTTATCCCCCACAACCAATTCTACTGCAAAAAAGTACAGAGCCCATTGCCAGCACTTCAGCACTAGACTGACTACTTTGGTTTTCTCCGCAGCCTTGACTGAAGAAGGAACTCCTCAATGTTTCTGTTTAAAACGTTGACCTGCTTGCATCCCAAGAATAAATAAAAAAGGTGAGATGTCACCCAATCAAGTAATTAAATTAGAAGTTATACTAGAAAGAGATAACTATATTTTGAGTTGTCCATCTAGTCCAACATTTCATTTTACTGAGGAGGAAATGGAGATATTCTAAGTTCAGAGTCTTAAGTAGAAAGTATTGTACCCCAGGAAGAGCAGCATGAAACATAATTTCCTTCCCTGCTGGGAAGGATGTGCCTGCAGTCTGGGAAAGGAGCTCATCTGGAGTGCAGTCTTGGGAAGAAAGAGGGAGGAAGCAAAGCCCCAACTAGTGGTTTCCTATTTCAATTTTTTTAATTGCTAGCTAGGTCCTAAGCTCAATTGTCTCTATGCAGCTCCCCATAGATGTTACCCACTGGACAAAGTCCCATTTGTCGTGCCCTAATCATGGACTCAGCCAACAAGTGGTAGAGCTAGGATTTGAATCCAGAATCTTCTATTCCAAATCTAGCACCCTTTCTGCTACATTAAATTTCAAATATCAACAAAACGAGTAATTTTGCAAACACTATTTTGTTGTTGACACATTTTGTTTTGATACAGTGGACACATCTCCACAAAGCAAACTCATCAAAGCATGCACAAAGTACATTACCTGCAAAGAGTTATACAAAACTGACTAATAGAGTTATTGTACAGAGCAAACTGTATACCATCAAACTTCTTGCCAAGAACAATCACTATCACCCAGAGATTGGAGCAGTGACAAGAAAAAAACCCCAAATTTCAGAAGTTCTATGTTGGAAGGGCCCTAAGGATCATGTAGATCTGTACCTGGAAAAGAATCCTCCACAATATCCCCAAGTTACTGGAAGAAGTCACTGCATGCAAGTGGCCAAATCCATTTTGAGACAACAGTTAGAACATTTTCCCCTCACATCAGGCCTAAATTCGCCTCTCTACAATATCCACCCAGTGCATCCACACATGAATATTATTAGAAAGGGGACCAGGTGGTACAAGTAATTTTGGAGAAGGCATTTCCCCTTTTTCAGACCTCAGTTTCCTCATCTTTAAAATAAGGAGGGGGTAGAATCTGTGATCTCTAAGGTCCCCAAATCTAGAATCCTGTCCTCCTATTTCAGAAGGACAAAAATACAACTAACCAAAGCTGAGTAGGATGGTAGAGCTGAGGGAGTCAAGAAAGGCTTCATGGAGAAGGTGGCACCTGAACTAAATTTTGAGGAGGGGGAGGATTTCAGCATGTAGACACTGAAGAGAAAGTGCAAAGGATAGAACTGGGAAGAGTACTTTGGCTGGAGGAAAGGGTATGTGAGGGAGGGGGCAGTGGGAAAAGAGACCAGTGGGAATCAGATTGTGGAGGGCCTTAAATGCCAGTCTAAAGAGTATGAACTTTATTTGATAGGCAATGCAGAAGCATTGAAGGATTTTGAGCAAGGGGATGACGTGCTCAGAGTTATGCATTAGGAAGCATTATGCTGACAGTCTAAGATGGATTGGTGTGGGGAGCAACTGGAGGTGGGCAGACCAGTTAGGAGGTTATTGCTGTCATCTAGGCAAGAGGAGATGGAGGGGGGAGCTAAACCAGGGCCATCATAGCGGCAATGGAAGCATCTAGATAGGAAGAGAGAGAATCTGTAGGATTTAGTCACTGCTTGGAAATGGGGAGGAAATGGAAGAGGAAGATGAAAGAGAGCCTCTATGTTCTGAGACTGGGGGACAGTGAGGATGGTGGAACAATTCACAGAAATAGGAAAAGTTTGACTTACCAGGAGACTTAGAAGGAGACCTGGAACAAATTTGGAGCTGGAATTACATCCTATTATTAATGCAAAACAACACAGGGGATTTTTTGTGGTGGTGGTTGTTCTCACTAGGCTATTTGTTAGTGAAGATGGATTTGCTGTATCCCGTTCAGCTCTTTTTACAAGAGAGAGGTGCAGTGTTATCTGCTTCATAGCAATTTGTGGGACTGGTGGCAGTTACTATGCTAGCCAGGTTCAATCTTTTAAAAGATAAAGGACTGTCTGCACCGTCAGACTAACAGAACCAGGGGCCGATAAGATGCAAGTTTAATTCATGGAGTAGTTACTCCCCTAGCATCGAGTTTGGAAACATAGGGACTGGGAGAAGATGCAGTCTGCCTTCTCATCACCACAAGGTACAGAATCTCTGACCTGGGAAGGACCCAATGGGCCATTCTGGTCTGAGACTTTCTACAGTATTCTTATTTCGATACTTTTCTCATTGGTAAGAACACACTTAGCCTTCACCTGAATACCTTTGCTGACAGAGAGCTCAGTACTCCAAGAGGCAGTCCATTCCACTTTTGGATATTAGAGTCCAACTCTAATTTGGGGGAAGCTTTCTTGTAGCTTGTAGCTCCAATAGTGAGAGACTCAGGCTCATACACACAGAACTAGAAGCAACTTCACAGGACATCTAGTGGACCCTCCTCAATTTACAGAGGAGGAAGTTGAGGTCCAGAGATGTTAAATAATTTGTCCAAAACATACCGCATATGTACCCAAGCATGTCATTGATGAGGCTATTCCTTCTAATGATGTCCATCTCAAGCCATCTATGCCTATACTTCCTGGGGAAGTTTCATTCATGTCCTACTTCTACATTTTATCACATTTTCCTTATTTCAAGCTGAAATCTGCCTCCCTGTAACTTCCCTTGGTTCTGCCCTCTGCAGCATAGCAGTTCTTCTAGAAAGAGAAGATAGCTGTCATTCTCTCCCTGCCCCAGTTCCTGACTCTTTCCTTTTCTTGGCTAATCATTCTCTGTTCCTTCAACTGGTCTTCATATGACCATTACCATGTTTATAGAATTAAACATACTTTCAGCAGCTACTGCTACATTTTTATTTCAAAGCACTTTCTTTAACTTGTTTTGTTTTGTCCTGGCATGGGAATGAGAGTGGGGTTTGGATATTATGGTGGTGGTTTAGATCTATGATTCCATCAGCATGGGGAACTCCCAGCATGGAAACTTCCTTTAGGTGACTCCATAGTGCACCAAGCGATGAGCCTGAGTTTAAATCCAGCCTCAGACATTTACTTCCCTGGGCAGGTCATTGAACTCTGTTTGCCTCAGTTTCCTCATCTGTAAAATGAGCTGGAGAAGGAAACGGTGAACCACTCCAATATCTTTGCCAAGAAAATCCCAAATAGGCATTTTAAAACTGAAAAACCTGAAAGTGCTAGAGAAGACTCTGCCGGCAGTTCAGGAAATGGGACAGGAGGTGCCAGGATTAGTGCTGAGCCAGCCCCTGAATTATGAGATGCTGTAGATGCTTTTGGAAACTCTGATGGAAGAGCAATCAATCAGTATTTATTAAGCACCTACAATAGGCGAGGCACTATGCCAAGTGGGAATGAGTGAGGAGCACTGGCTCTTGAATAGAATGGAAGCTGCTTGAAGATAAATATAGTTTCCAGTTTGTCTTTTTATCTTCAGCACCCTGTTTAGAGCCTAAGCACTTAATAGGTAGTTGCTGAGTTGAATTAGAATGTAAGCCCTTTCAGGCTGAGCACTGTTTGTGCTTAGCACGGTGACTGGCTCCTATTAAGTGTTTAATAAATGCTTGTTGATTGAATTGTTAACTCTCAAGGGTGATGCTATACCTTCAAAGAGCCTGATTGTTTCAAAATCCTTTTTACAAAATCCCAGAATCTCTGAATAGGAAGGGACTTCATAGGCCCTCTAATCTATGAAATACTGAATAGGAATTTCTTTTACCAAAGCAGAGTCAAGCTCAAATACAAACAGTGGCCTTATGGGCCACATATTGATTTAGAAAATCACACATTCATACTGTCTATATTATATTATATTTGTATTTTGCTATACATTTCCCAATTACATTTTAATCTGGTTCTGACAGAGTTTTGCCCAGTCCAGGCTATAAGTTTGACACCTCTGCCCTACAGAATTCCTGCTACTTGGGAGATTGTCAGTGAGGGAGAACCCACTATAGCCCAAGACTTCCCACTCCATTTTGGGACAGCTTTAATTATTAGGAAGCTTTTCTGTGCAGCAAACCAAAAGCCGGGCCCCTTCTACCAATTGCTGCTAGTTCTGACTTCTGGGACTGAACAAAACAAATTGAATTCTTCTCCCACATGATGGCCACTTGAATACCTGAAAATGGCTATCATGTTCCCTCCAGGTCTTCTCTTCTTCAGGCTAACCAGGCCCAGGTCCTTCAGCTGAGCCTTATATAACACGATCTCTCTCATTATTCTAGTCACTCTTCTGGATACATTTCAGTTTGGCCCTGTCCTTGCTTGACTGTGGTGTCTTTAACACAATATTGCAGATATCAAGTCCAGTGTTAGAGCTGCCCTTTAGGAAGCCATAGTTGCTCCATGAGGGAGAATATTCACAAGAGGCCCTAGTTTCTACCTTAACCTATTCTAAAGTGAATTTGAATTCTTGTTGCTTTACAAGTGTGAGATCCAAACTACTATTTCAATACTTCTTACCACCGAGTGCTACCTTTGGGCAACCTCTCAGGGAAACCAGGTTTCTGGGTTGGGATATGCACTTTCCTCTCCACTTGATGAGGTGGTCTCAGAACATTCAAGCTTCCTTAGAAAGTTGTCAGGAATCAGCCTGCAGAACTAAATTGGTAAGGGGACATGGCTGAGACATATTGTAGAGAAACAAAGTAGATGAGATAAGGTTAGACACAGATGAGGGCACATAGTTTACTGGAAATTTTCAGTCAGGAGGCAGGGAGTAGGAAGTAGCGGAGATCAGGAATAGTTCAAAGGCAAGCTTTAAGGCAGGAATATAGACCTTACTGCTTGAAAAAACCTTAGCGTTCATCTAGGACAACTCCTTCATTTTATTGAGAGAGAGACAGACAGACAGACAGACATAAAGAAAGGGGCTTTTTTAGGCCAAAGTAGTTAAAGAGACAGAGAAGGATTGAGGAGAGAGAACAAGAGAGATAGGAAAACAATCAGTTCTGGCCATTTACTTAGAAAAGAGCTGCGGGAGACAGGGCAGGACCATGGAGAGCTCCCTGGGAGCTGTTTTTCTTTTGACAAAGTAGAATTTGGATTAATGGGACTTCACTTGTGTGTCCCTAAATTGGCAGCTAGGGACTTCATCCCTACAAAACTTTAAAGTCTTTCAGCTCAATTTAACAAACATTAAGCATCTACTATATGCAAGGCGCAGTGTATCAGATGAGAAGATTATATCTTTTAAAGTGACTAAGACCTCCACAGGCACCTATGTTCTCAAAGGGTCTGTCTTATTGGCCTCAGGGAGCCTCATCCACATAATCACTGAACAACTCAGTTTACCAAGGCCCTAAATCTCTTGGGCTCAGGATTTGGGCCAAGGCCGAAAACATAATAACAGGATTAGAATTCATTGGCTGACTGTCTTGCAATTCTTTAGGCAAAGGTATAGTGATTCTTCTATAGGTCTTTTGGCTTCCAGGGACTGACACAGCAGATAATTAATTCTCAGTCTTCAGGACAAGCACTGGGCATGGCCCCAAGGCTCAGGAAAAGCAGCTAAAACTATTTCTGGTGGTTCAGAGAAGCTGGCTGAGGTTGGATTTGAGGATGCTGTTAAGTGAGGAAATTTCTGGAGCTATACATTACTAACCCAAGGTTTCCTCATCTACTAAAATGATAAAATTGGACTAGATACCTTCTAAAGACCCCTTTAACTCCAAGTTTCATGATCTGTGCATGGTGCCTAGGTTCTCACTTTGACCTCAAGTACAGCAATTATCCCAAGCTGGTTTTAGTTCCATATATGTGGGCACCTTGTTATCCCCACTGACTTTGTAAGTTTACTTTAGATCTAATTCTAGGGACCCACTCACATCCCTTATATGAGGAGCATGAATCGTTGTATCCGAGGTTTAAAAGAGACCTCAGAGAACATCTAATTCAACCCTCACCTGAATAGGAATCCCTTTTATGCCACCCTCAATAAATTGCCATCGGGTTTCACCTTGAAGACCTCCAGTGACGGAGAAGTCGCTGCTACTCAAGACATTCTTGCATAGCCTTGATTGTTAAGAATTGAAGTGCATTGGGTAGCAGAAAGCGGTCTTGACTTGGGGTCAGGAGAGCTAGATTTAATCTCTGCTCTGATACTTACTAGCTGGGTGACAATGAACAAATCCTTTGCTCTTTAGGAACCTGTTTCTTCATCTGTAAAACGGAGGTGATAATACTTGTATCTCCTACCTCCTAAGTTATGAGAAAAGTGATTTGTACATTTTAAAGTGAAGTAGAAATAGGAGTTATTATTTTTTTATAATTAAGGTCTCTTTAACAAACATGCCTCCCTGGATAGACTCTTGAAATTAGAGATGATGTCCTTCTGAGATGATTTCATAGATAAACCCCATCCTGGCACAATAGAAAGAGCACTGTCTCTGGAATCAAAAGATCCCTATTCAAATCTTCTGATGATTACTATATGTGAAGCCTTAGTTGCCACTTCACTTTCCTGAACCTCAGTTTAGTCACTTGAAAAATGGAAGGATTGGACTAGATGGCCTCTGAGGCACAATCCAGCTCTACAGTTAGGATCTTATGAGCCCTGAAGTAGAGGTTAACTGAATCATCCAAATTCCCTGCTGATGAACCCATGGTATTTGTGAAGAAAACCCAAAGGTAGCATTGGCTGCCCTTAATGTTAACACTTTCTACAACCAGTACTTCCTTCTGTAGATTCTCAATTTATTAGATCAACTCTGGTAGCCAGATAATGTGTCTTGGAGAAGTATAGTTTATAGTATAGTTCAAATTAAAGAAGGATGTGAATTCAAAGTCAATAGGCATCAGTGATGTAATTTGTTGGCCAAAAAAAACCCTAAGGTATCTTAGGCTAAATTGATAGAGGGAAATGGCAGTGCCCTTTTCTTTGTCTCAGTCAGATTCTATCTGGTGGATAATGTTTAGGTCTGGATAACATTTTAGAATGGACATTGACAAGGTGGAGAGCAGCCAGAAGAGGGTAAACATAAGAGGTCTGGTCTGTTCAAAGAATTGGGGATATTTAGCCTAAAGTATAGAAGTCTTAGGGGGTAGGTCAAGATTAGGAAGTCTTAGGGGGTAGGGTAAGATTAGGACATCTGTCCTGTGTTAGGATAAGACTTGCTTTGCATGACCCCAGAAGACAAAACCAGAATAATGGGTGGAAAGTAGCACTTCCTAACAATTAAAGTTATTTAAAAGCAGAATTAGCTTCCCTAAGAGCTTCAGAGAATTTAGAGGAGGAAGGGACTTTTGAAGGCAGGTTCTTCACTAGTTTCAGAGCTAACAGATATTTTTAAACAGAGGGAGGGTGACCCTGTGTGTGTGTGTGTGTGTGTGTGTGTGTGTGTGTGTGTATGTGTGTAAGGGAGGGGTTCCTACTCATGTATAGGTTTGAGTAGATGCTTTCCAAATGAAATGATTTTGTGATTCTGTCACTGAAAGAATGTTTCTGTGGCATTTAAAAAGTTATGTCTTTCAGCCTCTAACATCCCTTCAATAATTTATTCTTTTATGAGTGATGTCTTCTGATATCTCTTATAATGATGTCATTACTGACTTAGGCTATATCTTGATTTGCCACCCCCACAGCACCCCTTGAGATCCCACTCTTGAGAAAGCCTATATCTGGACGGTGCCTTTGGGAACACTGGGAGAACTTAATTCTAACTATTGGTGAAGCTAGCAAATTCGATGCAGAATTCTCTGATTAACCCCTTATTATCCTCTCCCACAGGAAATGAAGATGGGCCTTCAATAAGTTGGGGCCACCTTGGATTGGCATCTCCTGTCTGCTTGGGCTCCCTAGGACAGGACTAAGAGTAACAGGTGGAGGGAGTCCTTGTTTGGGGTCACAATAATGCCAGTAGAGCTAAGCACAGAGACAGTGCAACTTGTACCCTCCCCTAAAAGTATCTTAGTTTGAACAGAGATGTACATGTAAGCTAAACTGCCCAAATCTTTGAAGCCACCCAGTCTCAGCCTGATGTTGTACAAAGTCATCCCAGGAACAATTGGTCACCTCCTTTTCATAGGAATCTATCTGACCCACAATATGGTAAAAAGTAGCTTTTGAGCCAGAAGACCTGATTTTAAATCCCAGTTCCATTACTAGCTACCAGTATGGACTTGGATAAGTTAAGTCCTTTCTCTGGGCCTCAATTTGTTCAGGTTGGTTAGGCTAGAAATTTTGAGCTGCCCAGGACCCAAGACCTCCGTGTATAGAGTGGTTTCTTCAGACTTTCCCAAGCACCAAAAACCTGACTTTCCCTCTTGAGATGCTAACTTTGAATCCCTGACCCAGTCTTAGCCACCTCTTCTAGATGAAATTTCTTTGTTGGACCAGCTCCTCCAAGGATGGGTCTGACCACATTCTCCATCTAGCTTTTTTGTGTAAACAAGTGTGCATCTCACCCTTAATAAGGCTTTATGCCCAACTGCAATAGGCCACTGGAGATTCATTGAGCATGGGATATGGATAAGGTAAGTACTGGAGGAAGACAAAACTGACTAGTGAGGAGGGAGCTGAGGAAAGCTAAGGCCATTCTCTAGAATGTCCTTTCTGTAACTTTACCTAAAAAGCAGCCAACTTGTCCGGCCGGACATGGATGGAAGAGTTGGTGACCAAGGTAAGTACTCAGCATATTGCCTCACTGCTTTGTGGATAGCAGGAGATAAAGGGTGTTTGTTCCTTCCTTCTTTTTGGAACCCCTTCTGGCTTAGAGGGTCTATGCATGTTCAAATAAACTAATTCTAGGGTAAAGGGATACCAGTGTGTAAACTGTATATAAGAAGGTACACAGTAATCTTTCTTAATCCAGCCTGATTTGATTGAAGTCACCCACACCCCATTTCACCCCAAGGCTGACTAACTGCTCACTCATTCTTCTCCCTCCAACCCTAAAAGATGCTTCCTTCATTTTTTCTTGCTAAACTTGAGTTGTAATCCCTGACCTCTACCAATCCCCCTGAATTCTAATCTGAAAGTTCTTTCTTCCTCTCAACATGTTTCCATCAGGTCCACTCATGGCCAAGCCAACTATTCTCTCAAGGTCTTGAGTTCATCTCCTTCTGATTAGTTCACATACTCATTTCTACATCTTCATTGAACACCTTCCATCTTCAATCCAATTGTCATGTTTTCTTTTGCCAGTCTCTTTCAACAGCTCCCTTTCTTCTCTAACTCTTCTCTCAAAGCTGGTTACCAGCTTGCCCTGAATGTCAGAGAAGTCATTCATTTCATGTAATCACATCTCAAAGTCTCATTTCCTTTTTTAATTTTAGGAGCTAATCAGGGATTAAGTTCAGGGTCACAGTAAGTGTCTGAGGCTGGCTTTGAACTCAGGTCCTACTGACTCCAGAACTGATGCTCTATCCATTTTACCACCTAGCTGCCTCCAAAGTCTCATTTCTAAAGCCCGCTTTGATATCCAATAACCTTTATAGCTATAGGAAACTGGGGGGAGGTCTACAATGTAATTCGCAGGAATATTTCTTCCCAAGGATCTCTTAGCTTCAAAGTGATCTCTTGACCTTGACTACAGAATGACTATCACAGAGTGATGGGAAGCCTTCTATTTCTATTACCCAGGACCTTTAGGTCAGGGCATAAACTCACTTTATCTATGGGAACAATATGAACAGATGAGGTAGGGCTTCACAAGGAAACCCCCCCCCCATTCTCCCAGAGACAGATCAACTCTGTTCAGAGCTGGTTATTTAAGCCTATGGCCCTGGGTAAGCCCCCCACCCCAAAAAGTCATATATACAAGAGTTGAAGTGGGGAGGAAGGGTAGGTAGCTGTAAAGAAGGAAATTCTTTAAACAGGTAATGACACTACAATATGTAAGCCCACTGCCCAAAGATGCCCAAAACTCAAACCCACACCCCAATGGGAAATAAGTGGCTGTTTTTGATGGGCATGGCTTATTCATAGTGCAGACCCAACAGCCCAACAGCCATTCCTGCAGGGTCTATACTCAGAACAATGACAATGATCCCTGAGCCCAGACCCCAGACTGGGCGCTAACCCTGTCCTCAGGCTGGCCCTCAAGACTCCCAGTTGAGCCAAATATCCTTGATTCTATAGCAGGGGTGAGAAAGGATGACTGGCTCAGTACCAAGCCAGCTCTGGTTTTGGAGGCAGCACTCAAAACCCAAGGCCCACTGACAGTAGATCAGAAGGTTTGTCCCCCTGTGGTAGCTTGTTATTATTAGGAGGAATAATCATGTTTATCCAGTACTTCAGATTTTTAAAAAGAGTTGGGGTTTCCCCAATGTCGGTGGGCGCTCCACCAACATAGATCACAGTCCCTCATGCCTTAATAACTGACCTTCATGACTTAATATGCCCCCCAAATCTCATCATCCTGCCACTTCATACCCTGAGGCCTGTCCTTCTCAGGCTTGATGGTATTCGTTGTACAGCCAGGTGGAGACAACGGGGCTGGCCCTTAGCAAAAATGGGGTGCTGGCAAAGCCTAGATTTGGCATCTCTGCTTCCTCCTTCCTTTTGGAGCTCCCCTTCTGCCAGGTATCCCAAGCCCCTGCATTGTCTTCAGTTCTTCTGCCCCCTACCCAACCAAGGTCCTGTTTTTCTCTCCCCCACCTCAGACTTGCATAGGTGTGATGCAATTTCAGAAGTATCAAGAAGGTTCTCATACTGAAGCCTCCCTTCCCTCCACCCCTCCCCAACTCTAATCAGCCCCTGGCCACTGGCTTATGCCTACGAGGCTGCTGTTGGAATCACTAAGCTTTCTGGGAGCATACAGCTCTGTGAGCGAGCTACTGGCAAAGCTGATGCTATCTGAAGCTACAGTAGGTGGTAGTCTGCAATTGATAGACTTCTTCACGGTTTGCAAAGTGCTTTTTGCCCACTGGCTTTGGAGGCAGAAGATCTGGCTGTTGATTAACTCGAGGAGCCCCCTCCTCTGTCTGGACCTAGGGCTATGGGAGTCCCATTGTCTTCCTCTGTCCTGCTCAGACTACAGCTGGAGTATCACATCCACTTCTTGCTGCCACATCTTAGGAGAGGCCGAACCAAGCTGGAGAGCATCCAGAAAGAGGCAGCCAGCAAGGGGAAGGGGAAGTTCAGATCATGCTACATGAGGGTTGAAGGAACTAGTGACAATGAGGTTGGAGAAGAAAAGCTGGGAGAATATGGTAGCAATGTCTGATTGTCTGAAGGGCTGTCATTTGGAAGGGAAATTTGCCCTGCTCTCCTTGGCCCCAGATGGCAGTATGAGAAGCAAAGAGGGGAAGCTCCATCAAGGCAGGTATCAGGCTAGTGTTAGGAAAAGACTCATACCAATTAGCATTGCCCCCAAAGTGGTACGTACTACTAATGGGCTCCCCATCAATGGAGGTCTCCAAGAGAAGGCTGGATAAACACATCCTGGATGCTTTTGAATTCTGTTTAGGGACAGGTTGGACTAGATGCCCTCTGGGGTGCCTTCCAATCATGCAGTTATGTCATTCTGGATAATTGTCTATCAGAGGCACTGAAGGAGGGTTGGATTGGGGGGGGTCCCTGAATTGAGAGAAAGATTGAACTTGAGGTCTTCTAAGGTCCCTTTCAATCTTCCAGTTCTAAGAGTCTGTGACTCATCCCTTTAGCTTTTGGCTTTATCCCCTGTTAAAATATGGATTTGTCTCTGATGGGTACCACAGTAAGCCATTATCAGTCTTTAGCTTTTCTATGTGAATATACGTTTTTATAATCCTTTCCTGAGAGCAGATTTGGAGGGAGGTGTCGCAGAGGGAGTGGAGGATGGCCTTGGGTACCTAAGGCGGTCGGGGGGCGGGGGAGAGCTTTAGGATGAAGATACATAGGATGCTATTTCCCAGGTCCCATCTTTTCCAGGCCTTGGCCTCTGCTAGGTAACTGGAGTAGCGTCGCTACATTTAGGAGGTAAGTATCTAAGATAATGCAGCCCAACTTTTTAATTGGAGTCTTCAATATCTTT
>JAJPUD010001417.1:86695-206734 GCA_023553655.1 Myrmecobius fasciatus | reverse complement strand
AGTCAGGGAGAGTCACCGGCCTCGGAGTTGGATATCAGAGGCAGGGAAAGGGGGGAGAAGAGGGAACAAGCATTGATTTAGCACGTACTGTGTGCTTCACACTGTCCTAAGAGCTAAGCATTTTACAAATGTCTTCTCTTTTGATCCTCACAACAACCCTGGGAGGTAGGTGCCATTATTATTCACATTTTTACAGATGAGGAAACTGAGGCAGCAGAGGTTAAATAACTTGCTGAAGGTTACACATCTAGCAAGTGTCTGAGGTGGGATTATTTTTATTAAAGCTTTTTATTTTCAAAACATGCATGGATAATTTTTCAACATTGATCTTGTGTTCCAAATTTTCCCCTCCTTCCCCCTCCCCCTCCCCTAGATGGCAAACAATCCAGTATATGTTATACATATTAAAAATATATGTTAAATCCAATATATATATATAAACATTTATATAATTATCTTGCTGCACAAGAAAAATCAGATAAAAAGGGAAAGAAAATGAATAAGAAAACAAAATGCAAGTGAGCAACAACAAAAAGAGTGAGAATACTATGTTGTAGTCCTCACTCAGTTCCCACAGTCCTTTCTCTGAGTGCAGATGGCTCTCTTCATCACAAGATCATTGAAACTGGCCTCAGTTATCTGAGGCTGGATTTGAACTCAAGTTTTTCTGACTGTGGGTCCAGTGCTCTATCTACTGCAGCACCACCTATAGCTAGTATTTTTATAGTTCCGTAAGGCTTCCAAAGCAAAATAACAACTAACAGTCATGTAATACTATGTGCTAAACATTGTGCTAAGCGCTTAACAGTTATTATCTTATGGAATTTTCACAATAACTCTGGGAAGCAGGTGTTATTATCTCATTTTACAGATGAGAAAACAGAGGCAGACCAAAATTAAGTGACCTGAGGAGGATCACGCAGCTGGGAAGTATCTGAGGGCAGATTTGAATTCAGGTCTTTTTAAGTTCAGGCCCGGCACCACAGGATCTGACATTCCCTCCCCTCATCGTGATTTCCCAACTCAGGTAAGAAGTTATCAGCATTAGGCACAGGGATGATTTGAGGCAGTAGAAATTTGACAGCAGCAGCTCATCTGTATCCCCAGACTGGATGGCAGAGGGCATTGACTGAGGGAGAAAGGTTAGACCAAGTGACTTTAATTTTCTACCCATAGTCCTTGGGGCTAGGGCTCCCAGAACCACAGGCTTAGAGCTACAAGGGACCTTAGAGCACATTGAATCCAACCTCCTACGTTTTACAGATGAGGAAATTGAGGCACAGAGAGATTAAGTTATTTGCCCAGTGTCACACAGCTAGAAGTATCTGAGGCTAGACACGAACTCAGGTCTTTCTGCCTCTGAGTCCAGTGCCCTATCCACAAAAGCTGTACCACCTCCAAAATGGAGCCTACTATGGGTATATTGTACTTTGGAGATTCCTGCCCCATCGTCCTACCCTAGCCTCACCCATACTTCCATGAGGTGTGATTGAGTGGAGAAGGAAGAGGAGATAAGGCAGCATGACTTTGGGCAAGTCATTTCATACCTCTGAACCTCAATTTCTTCCTCTGTAAAAGGAGGAAATTGGACTTCTTTAGCTCAAACATTCTAATGGGCACCCCACTTGCCAGTTAGTGCTAGCTGGCACTTACTACTATACTTCAAGGATCTGTAATCACAGTAGTGGGGGGAACAGGGTAGAATTTAGACAGCTGCACATCACAACCTCTTCGCAGGGTGTGGAGTCAAGAAGATGTGACTTCAAATGTGACCTTAGACACTTAGTAGATGTATAACCTTTGGCAAGTCACTCAACTGCTGTTTGCCTCAGTTTCCTCATCTGTAAAATAGGCATAAGAATAGCACTTCCTTCCAGAGATTGTTGTGAGGATCAAAAAAGATCATATTTATAAAGTGTCTAGCATAGTGCCTGGGACATAGTAAGTGCTATATAAGTGTTAGATGATAATGATGATGATGTCTTTGAGAGTTATTGAGACCAAAGCATTCATCATCACCCAAGCCAGTTTAGTGGATCCCCTCCAAATTTAACTAGGCTAAGACTTGTTTTGTAGGTCCTGATTCTGTCATCCAGCATGTGAGTTATCCCCTACCTCCTGCTTCATATCATCCGCAAACTTGGCAAGAACACCCTCTAAACAGCTTCATCCAAATGTTTGAGAAAAATGGTGATTGGCATGGGATCAAGATTAGATCCCTGTGGCCCTTCACTACAGACTTCTCTCCAGTCACTCGACTGCTTCCAGATCACAGGCTAGAGCAATTTTGAATCTACCAAGATGAACTTTAATAAGGATGAATACCGTCTTTGGGGATGGAAAGGAGATAGTCTTAGGGCTTTCCAATGGCTAGGATCTGCCAAAGCTTCCCGTTCTTGTTTTAGACTGGCCTTCAAAGTAGAACAAACCAGAACATAGGGTAGAGGTGCAGTACCACCACAGAGACAGAAAAGGTGCTCCATCCTCCCCCTCTTCTACAATCCCCCCAAAGACTGTTGTCTTTCTCTAACTTTTCTTTTAGTTTGGCCATTGGTGACTATCGTAGCCTGAATTCACCTGGAGGAAGATCCTCCGTAATTGGTTGTTGGGGTTTTTTGGTAAGGCAATTGGGGTTAAGTGACTTGCCCAAGATCACCCAGAATAATTAGTAAAAAGGCTGTCTGTTTGGGGGATATGTAACCCATGATTTGCCATGCTCCAGGTAAGGCATGTGCCAGCAGTGACAGTAGATCATTAAGCTGTCCAGGCCTATCCCCAAAGGTTAAGGCAGACAGAGCTTTTTCCTCATCAGACCAGAATCTCCCTGGTATAATAAGCCTAAATTCTTCATCCACAATGCTAGAGGTCCCTCAGTAAATGCTGATTGGTCTATATTGCCAATCAGTGACCTTTTTATCCCCCTGACACTTTGTGGATCTGGATATTGGGGAGTACCATTCTGATTTCCTTGTTCCTGCCTTGCCAGTCCCCCATAGAGACCTGCACTTCCTTCTCGCCTCATTTCCTCTTCAATCCTGGCAATCTGGGAAGCTGAAAATATGGAACACTTCATTTCTTTCTTTTCCTCACCCATGGTGGAGATTTCTAGTTCCTCCATAACCTCAGTAGGGAGATTCCCCTTTCTTTTTTCTCTGAGCACCCAAGAGGATTTTTCCCTACTTGGAAGATCATTGTTCAGAGGTCTGGAGCTGGAAGGGAATGACTCAGATCACCTAGGGCTACCCATCTTGCTTTACAGGTGAGGAAAATGGGGGCCAGATAAGTTTGCAGACTTGCCAAAGGGCACCCATAGTAGTAAGCGGGAGAGCTAAGATTCGCACTCAGATCCCTTGACTCTGATTACAACCCTCTCTCCACTGTGTCACACTGCATGAATGCTGAGGCCAGGCGCCTGCTTCTCAGGGATGTTATAGAGAAGATTCTTATTCAGGTCTGGCCTAGCTCTGAGGGTCAGAGCAGATTCTGTTAGGGGAGGACTCAACACCAACAAAAAAGACTTCTTTGCTTTCAAGGGAAGAAGAGGAAAGCAAGCAAGCTTCCAGATCCCAGGTAGATTCTGAGTCCACAAATCAGATCCCAAGAGTCCTTCCTCCTGCTTCACTGGCCTGCAGAGGTTCTAGGCAAGTCAGCACCAAGGGAGGGTTATTCTCCCCCCCCCCAAGGTAGGAGTAAGTAATGATGAAAATGATAGCTTACATAAACCCACAGATTCTGGGGATTGGAAGGGACCCCAGAGACTTGAATTCAAATTCAATCACTACCTGACTAGGAATCCCTTCTTTAGCATCGTTGGTTCCCACCATGCTAGGTGGTGCTGCAGTTGATGGAGCACCAGCCCTGAAGATCAAATCTTAACCTCAGACACATACTAGCTAGATAACCCTGGGCAAGTCACTTAACCCCAATTGCCTCACCGAAACCAAACCAAAAAACCCAACAAACCAAAGAACCAGAACTACAAAGATCATCTAGCGTCCGCTTGAATACTTCCAGTGACAAGGAACTCACCATCTCCAAAGGCAGCCCAATTTATTTTGATACTGCTCAGATGCTCAAGGGGTCTTTCCTTACCTTGGGCTGGATTCTATTCCTCTTCAAGCTCCTAGTCTTTTCTTCTCCAAGATAAAGAGCCCCATTTCCTTCCATTGAGCTTTCATGACCATTCTGTTCACTCCTACCTACAGACACTTTCTAGGATGTATTGCTTAGAACTAACTGAGCAGAAGACTTCAGTTGTACTTCATGATATGGCAGGCTACATTGGGGCTACCTGCCTTCTGAATACTGATCATAATGAAGCCTTGGTTTACTTTTGGGCAGTGCCATCTTCAACTTATTTTGAACTTACAGTCCACGAAAACCTGTGATTTTTCTTCTTTTATACATGAATTCTAACTAGCCTTACTTTCCTCAACCTGTGCCCAAAAAACTGATTTCTTTTTATCTGAATATAAAACTTATTTATTATTCATCCTCATTAAATTTTCCCCTTCTTAGATTGGGTCCATTATTCTAGCCTGTTGAGATTTTTTTTGATCTTGACTATGCCATTCAGCATGCTAACTTATACCTCCAACTTCATGTTGCCTTCAAAAACTGGCAAGAATATCTTTGCTGTAACTTCATCCAGATCAGCAGAAAATGATTGGTTGGAATAGGGTCAAGGCCAAATCCCTATGGCTTCCCATTATCGACTTTTCACCAATCATTCAACCACTTCCAGATCTTCCTAACTACATCTCATATTACCATCTAGTCCATATATCTCCATATTCTTCATGGAAATGACCTTACAGAATTTTACAATGCCTTTCTGAAATCTCGGTAAACCATATTGACTTTGTACCTTCGCCAAAAAGAGAATGGTCAGTATAGCATATAGTGTGACCCATTCTTGATAAAACCACATTGGCTCTTGATGATCACTATTTTCCTTTCTAAATGCTCACAAACCATCTCTTTAATAGTATTTTTGTCAACAGAGTATAGCTGTCAAATCTACCGTCACTACAATTTACTAATTTCATCCTCCTCCTATTTGCCTCTCTCAAGGCCTTTAGTACCTCTTCCATTCACTTAAACAAAATCAAATGATGCAGCAAACATGTCTGATGATAATGATATATACTTTTATACATGTATATACCGTTATGTATCCAAAGTCTTCCACCTTTTCAAGGAAAGGAAGGAAATCCATTTCCTCTTTTTTGCTCTGAGGCCAAGATTGGTGATTATACACATTGGGCTCCTTAGATAGTGTCCCCCCATTTTCTCTCCTATCAGAATTGTTTCTGGTTTTATCTTCAGAACTTTTCATCCCTTTCCCCTAATCTCCTGCAGAAGTTTAGACCAACTTTCAGAAATCTATTCTCCCTAAAGCCAGGATGCATGTAAGATTGGCTTTCTTCCCTTTTTCAGTTACAAAACCTAAGGTGAAATAGTCACTTTCCCCTGAGGTTCCCATCATCCCACGCTGAGAAATTAGGGCGCAGTAGACCTCTCAGTTGTTTCTCTTAGGTTGCTATATGGCCACCTTGGTATACCTCCAGAGAAGGTCACCAGCTCTCTGAGGCCTTCATTGATCCCTTCTTTTCACCTCCTCCCAACTGAAAGTGAAAATTGCCTCCTTCACTACATTTCTCACAGCACTTTGTTTGGCTTTCCTTTGCCCCATCACATCTCCACTTGAGGGGACATATCCCTAGCCTCATGAGTTCACCTTTCTTGTCCCAGGGCTATGGGCACTGAAGTAGACAAATTGGGGACTACTGGGGAATTGGGGAGAATGAACTTAACAGAAGAACATATTGACTCATAAGAAATGGTCTCCTAGAATGACCTACAAGTGATGAGCCATAAGGAATGACCTTCATCACAGATCCTGTCCTAGGGTGAGACACTGGAAAGGTAAGTTTGGGCTTTATTGGTCCCTTCCCTTGGGAGAAGCTTGAATCAACCCCCCCAAAAAAAATACACACACAACACAAGAGAGTAAACAAATGAATTTGTGTAATAAATTACATTAGTTCATCTTTAGAGAGAGGACCACGATAGCACGCTGTCTTAGATTGGCCTCTAGTTCCCACTCATGGAATCATGGGGTCATAGATCTAGAGCTGGGAGGATGCCAACAAGCATTTTTTTAAGCCCCTACTATGTGCCAAGCACTGTGCTAAGTTCTAGGCAAATATTATTGCATTATATCCTCACAACAACCAAAGGGAGGTACAGTTGAGGAAACTGAGGTGGGCAGATGTTAAATGGCTTGCTCAGGATCACACAGCTAGTAAATGTCTGAGGCTGGATTTGTACTCAGGTCTTCGCTCCTCCAGTCCCAGTTCTCTATCCACTATGACATCTGATGCTTCTGAAGTCATCTAGTCTAATCCTCTCATTTTACCAATAAAGAAATTGAGACCCAGAAATATTAAATAGCTTGGCTGAGGTCTTCCTTTGTACTCCTCGACTCCCTTAGCTGGTAGCTAGTCCCCCTTCCAATGGCCATTTTGTTTTCTTCTTCAAAAAGGTGCAGCAATATCTTCTGTTTTGACTTTATTTACGAATATATGCTTTCCTCTCTACTTCTTGCAAAGCCATTCTTTGTTAAAAGGAATAAAAAAGAAAGTGAAAAAAAGTAATTCAGCAAAATGAATCTGATAATTATGCTGTTTCAAACCCATAGCCCCCCACCTCTTCAAAGAAGGGAGAGAGCATAATTGCTCACATCTTTGCTAGTGTCAACCTTGGTCCTGGAGACCATTTTCTTCTTTTAAAATTGTTTGTCTAAAAACCTTTCTGTTTGACCATTCCCTCCGCCTTCCCATGCCCATCAAGCCCAGTATAAAAAAGAATAAGAGAAAAAGGGAGAAACCATCCAGCAAAATTAATCAGCACATCAGCTGAGTTTAACAGGATATTCAATGTTCCATCCCCATGGACCCCCATCTCTTCAGAAAAAGGAGAGAGGTACATTTTCTCAATCTTTCTGGGGGACCTTGCTGGAGAGCCCTGTTGCCCTAGTCTGACTCTTTCCTTTACAATCCCTCAAGAGTTCTCCAACCCCAGATTGATCACCAAGCATGTTTGTCACATTTGCCCTCTGAGGAAAGCCATATAGTTTACAGAGGTGGCTGGGAACCAAGGCCCAGGGTAGTGAACCTGCTTACTCACAGTTAGAGGTTTAATGAGTGGCAGAGTTCATGCTGGAATAGGGTCTTTCATGGTAGCCTGATGTTAATTCTGAATTTGCCCCCATCATCTCAGAGGTAAGTTGGCTCACAAACTCATAAAATCATAGCCTTAAAAAGGATGAGAGAGGGAGGGGGGAGAGTGAACCCCATAGAAAAACAGCTATTCTCTCCACAATAATCCCAGAGTTGGCCCACTCCACTGCCTCATTTCACAGGTGAGGAAACTGATCTTAGTCAGAAAGTTAAAAAAAAAATACTTATTAAGTCTACTATATGAAAGGCACTATGCTAAGCAGTGAGAATACAAAAAGGAGGGGGGGGTAAAAGATAGCCTCTGCTCTCAAAGAGTTTATAATTCCACAGGTAGAGTGGATCTGAAACTTGAACCCAGACCTTTTGACCTAGCTCATTGAGCCCTGATTGCATGGGGTGATTTGCAAATCAGTTCTATATTCTATGGGCACATGCACCTCTGCAAGCCTTCCTTTGTCCTAAGCAATCTCCTCTCCCTCTTTCTAAAAACTTCTCTGAAGGCCAATGATTCTCACCTCCTCTCCTCCCCCAAGCTCTGGGAAAGCGGTGGGTAGAGTTCTGGAAGGCCTTTTGAGGATTAAAGTCCCTTCTCTAACTTCTGTCCCATTGCAGCATCCTGCCTCTTTTTGAGGTTACAACGAAAAGGTAAGTAATCGACTCCGAGTTTTCTTATAGAGGTATTCATGGATGTGGGTGGGTGAGTGGGGGACTATGGGTGTGTAATGCTACATATACTGCCAGAGTCAGTTGCTGTGCTAGTTAGCTTTAATGAACTGTTTTTCTTCATTTTGTGTCATTTTTTTTCTTACAAGGGATGGCTCATTAGGTAGGGAGGGGAATTGTATTTAAAAAGGAAGATATATATATATATAAGATGGCAATGAAAATTAAAAAGGAAGGGAAAAGGGAGGAAATGGTTATTGGGATCAAGCTTGACTCTCGAGAAAATCTGAGAAATCCACCTCCCTCCCTCCGTGGCTGAGGTGGGGGACGGTGGGTGAGGAACACTGTCTATAACGTCACACTCGAATACGTTTTGGTTAGCTTTGCTGAACTGCCTTTTGTCTTTTTTATTTTTCCTTACAAGGGATACTGGGTAGGTGGAGGGATCTATTTGGAAATGAAGATGTTAAAAAAGAAAGAAAGAAAAGAAAAGAAATTATAGCAAAACAAAAAACAAACGTAAGAAGTAAAAAAAAAGGGGGGGCAGGATGAATGGACATTGGGACTAAACTTGACCCTAGGAAAAACGGGAACAGAGCTCCTTCCCTTCTTGCAGTAGTGGGGGACTAGAGATGGGGAACATTGCCTGTAATTTCAGACTGGTTAACATGGTTGTCAGTTTTGTCGGACTGCCATTTTTCTTTCTTCTAAAAAAACATTTTTTTTCTTACAAGGAGGATGGCTTACTGGGTAGAGGGAGGGCTATAGGTCGAAAAACAAGCTGATCGGGGGGGAAAAAGAAAAGATAGCAATAAAAAATTTAAAAGAAAACAAAATAAAGAAAGAAAAAGGAAGGGAAGTGGCCATTAATACCCATCTGAGTACTAAAAGGGCAGATTTGCGAAAATGCACCAGCCTCTCCCCTCTGCAGAGGTTGGGGGGGTGGGATGGGGAGGGGGAAGGGACCGTGGGTGTGGAACATTGCTTGTAATGTCAGACTCTTGATACGTTGGTTAGTTTTCCTGGATTTTCTCCCTTTCTTTCTCTTTTTTTTTAAATTTTATTTTATTTCTTATTATGAGGGAGGCTTTCTGGATAGGGAAGGGGAGCAGACATTCTGAAATGGGGGTGCTATAAAACAAATGATATCAAGACGAATGAAAAAACACTAATTTAAAAAAAAAATCTCTGGTGAGGGCAGCACCGTAAAGAAAACGTTGGCTCCTTCTCATGTTAGACTCTCCGAGTAGCCTTAGGATTCGCTTTTTGAGCCGGTAGGGACCGTGTAGACGTCCTCAGGCTTTTGGCAGGAGGAAGAAATCAGCAGGGAGAGCTTTAGCAAGCTCCCCAGATTCCTACAGGTAGCTACCAGCAGATTTGGGCATCTAGACCCGGCCCCTCCGATTGCAAAGCCGACGTCTCTTAAAATGCGTCCCCGATGGCATCCCGGACCACAGTCGCCACGATTTAGCCTGCTTTAGGACTTGTTTTGATAGACAAGGCTAAACCAAAAAAAAAAAAAAATCGAATTGAATGCGGTCAAAACCAACCCGACCCAAATTATGAACCCCCTAAAGAAGCCCCCAAATCCCCTGGTCATGCTGGTCTCGGCTGCGGCCCTCCTTGCAGGCGGCCGGCTCGGGGGCAGGCGATGGGAGAGACCCGCTGCATACATGCACGCACGGGCTGGGGCGTCAGCGCCCGCCGAGGACCCAGCCAGTCCCCGTAACCATTTCCTGGGAAGATGAAGTTTGTCGCCTTTGAAGCTGTCTGTGTGAACCGAGCCTCGGAAGGCGACTTCGGCGCCGCAGAATATCAGGGCTCTGCAGGCTTGGGATTCCGAACTAGAGATGTTGTGCCCCCCCCCGGGGGGCAGGGTGGGGGAAGATCATAGGACCCCTACTTGCCGGGGGGAGAGAGCTCAAAGGCGTTTTACTCCTGGGCACAGCTCGGAAGTAGTGGCTCCAGAACTGGGAAGCGACTCCTTCGCCTTCCAGCCAGCGCTCCTTTCACTGCAGAGCCCCGGCAAAGGTCTTGCAGTCCTGACAGGGGCCTCGGGAGGGTAAGGGCACCGGGAGGGGACCCGTTGGTTGCGGCTGCGGCGGGGGGCACCGGAAAGGGGGTAACTTAGGCAACTTCTCGACCCCGGCGGGAACCTGTTGAGTGGCGCGATCCGCGGCGGCGACGGCGGCAGGTGTCCGCTCCCGCCGCCGAGATCGTCGTAGCCGCCAGCCTGATCTTCCCGAGGTCCCGAAAGGCTCCTGCCGCCGCCGCCGCCACCACCTCTCTCGGAGCCGCATCCCCCTTAGCTGCTGGTGCCCTCCTCGCCGTTTTTTCCCGGAGAGGCTCGTCTGGCCGCCCTTCGTGCTCCTGGTGCTGTTCCCGCCTCCTCGCACCTAAAGCTTGCCGGTACCGGCAAATGTATCTGGGGGGAGGAATGGGGGCTACAAAGTTGGGTTTTTGGGGATCCGCTCTGGCACCGGCGGTGGGAACGGCACCAGAGGCATAAACGGCGGCCAGATGAGCCTCTCCGGGAAAAACGGCGGCGGCACGAGCGGCCGGAGCCGGGGAGCGGGAGAAGCGCAAGCCGGGGCCGGGGCCAGAAGCGGGCTCTCGGTTACTGCGGCCCCGCCACCTCTTCTCCTGCCCCCCTTCGTACCCCCTCACCCCCCCCCCCAAAAGCACTGAACACCCAGCATCAGGAGAGTGGGAGCTGCGGCGGGCGGGGGGAGGGGGGCTGAGGGGGCGAGGGAGGGGGCGGGTTGGCTGGAGCCGCAGCCCAAGCGAGGGAGGCCCCGCCCCCTACACCCCCCCAAAGGGGGGAACAGGAGGGGCTGGGCGGGGGCAGAGGAGCTCCCGGCCAATCAGCAAGAGCCCCACGCCCCGCCCACACCGTCTAGAGCCTTGGTTCTCTGGCGCGCAGCTCTCCTGTCTCACTCGCGCTTCGCTCCGGACGACGGTCAAGCCTCTCCTGAGCCAGCCCGAGCCTCTCCACCCCCCCCCCGGCGCCCCCCGGCGCCCTCCGGCGCTTCTTTCCCCTGCCCTGACGCCCCTTTCGTATCCTGCCACCTATTTACCTCCACCGGTCCCCTGCCAGCCCCGCTGCCTTCGCTGCCCTCGGCTATCTGCTGCCGCCCCCCCCTCCCCGCGCTGCCCCCCAGCCCTCTCCGCTCCTCGTTCCCCTCTTCTCCACCTCCTCCAATCTCTCCCCCTTCCCCTGTCGCTTCCCGCCTTTCTCCAGTGCCGTCGGTGCTGGAGGAGAAAGCTTAGTGTGGGTCTTGCGCTTTTTCTCTCCCTCGCTCCCTCTCTCCCTCGCTGCTTGTCCCAGGGCAAGGGCTGAGGCTGGGGGCAGCCGAGACCGAGAAAAGCCTAAAGATTGCCTTTTCTTTTATATTCCTTAACGTTTGACAAGGTTCGCTTGTCGGGTCTTTCGCCCGAAGGTAAAGATTTTCTTTTATTTCCCCCTCCCCAGGCTGCTCAGTTTAGGCACAGGAAGTGCTAGCTGGGTGGGGGGCATCTTGGTGAGGTGGGATGAGATGGCGAAATTAGACTCCCCTGTGGCCTTTGGGGACACAGAGGGCTTGGGGCTGTGGATTTTCCATAGAATCCAGCCCTGGAAACGCGTCGGGGGAGAAAGAGGGGATTTCGAGGCAGATCGGCGAATTTTTTTTTGGGGGGGGGACTAGCGAGCCCTTTGTAAGACTTATGGGGGACCATTTGGTAGGCTCTAGAGCAAAGAGCCATTTTAGAGATGGTCTAGACCTTCCTCCTCTTTTTTGTATGCGTATTGGGGAAACTGAGGTATTGTGTGTAGGAGACGTGCCTCGGGTCGCGCAGTAAGTGGCAGAGCAAAGCCTCGAACCCAGGGCTTCAAAAAACAGATTCGGGAAATTTGACAGTTTCTGAGGGCAGGACTGAGTAGGGGGAGCGTCAGATTTGCCCCTGGTGCTTGTTCACATTTGGAGCGGACGTTATTTATGAGCATTGCGGAGGGGAGGGGGGCGTGAGGAGGGGGGCAATTGTGGAGGACATTATGGCAGGACTGTTGAAGACCCTGGGTTCAGATTTGGGCTCTTCCTTTGATGCGCACTGGAGAGCACTGCTGGAGGAGTGAGGAGCACCTGTTGACAAGGCTGGCTGTAAGATCGTCTTGGTGTTCTTTATATAGAATAGAATCGGCGGAGCAGAAAGGGTCTCGGGACCCCCCACTGGGTGCCAGGCACTGGGGGCACAGAATACGAGGGGGCTAAAATCTAGGACGGTCAGAACATGTCGGCACTAGTCTCAGCTCTGTCACAGATTGACTATAGGGCAAGGCCCCCCCGCCTTTTTTTCAGCCTCAAAATATTGAGGATTGGACTAAATGGTCCCTAAAATCCTTTCTAGCTCTAGATCGTATGATCTGATGTTAGATAAATGGGGGGGGCACGTTGCGGGGAGTAGATCTCATTTGGGTGGAGGGAAAGTGAGGGAGCTGAGAGAGGTGGGGGAGATAGCAGTGGAAAGGTACTAAGTGGAGTGTTGGGGTAGACGCGACGGATGGGAGGGGGGAGGGAGAAGGGGTGGGGTCGATTTGAGCCTGGAGCTTGTTTTGGTGCTGAAGAGGAACGATTGATAAAGATGGTGTGGGGTGCTTGGTTTTCAGGGGTCCCCCAGGTGACCAGCATGGTGGGAGGTAGAGGGTGATTATTGGGGTTCAAGGGGAAGGAGCTGAGGTCCCATCCCTCAGCTCACCTCTTCTAAGCTATCCACTGGGATTTCTGACAGGACAATCTGAGAATCAAGCACCCTGGGGATGAGGGGGTGAAGTGGGGGGGCGAATTTGTCTTGCTGACCCTTCCTCATGTGCTGAGGAAGTGGATTGAGCCTCTGGACAAAAGGAAGGGAGGGGGCAGGGGGAGAAAAGACCCATTTTAAGGTGTGTTTGTTGGTGCTACTGAAATGGAAAAAAAAATGAAAATGCAAAAAACTACCCTTGGCGTGGTATATTTTGCTTTGCAAATTGCTGTCATATATGTTATTGTCTTTCATCCTCAAAGCAGCCCGGGAGGGGTAACTAGGATAAAAATCATGGGTCCCATTTTACATAGGGAGAAACTGAGGCTCAGAGGTGAAGGGATGTGGCCGAGATCATCTAATCCCACGTCTCATTTCATAGATGAAGAAACTGAGGCAGTGAGATGAGGAGGGGATTTTGCTCTTGGTTGCACAGCTAACAACTGCACCAAAAGCTAATTTTGTTCTTCCCCCTCCACGAAAAATTGATTTTCAGATCTTAAGAGATCATCTGGTTTCACCCTCCTCTTTTTTAAATGAGGAAATCGAGGCACTGAGATGCAGAAAGGACTTGATCATGATGACGCAGTTAAAAAGAAGCAGAGCTTCCTCTGCCCCTCTCCCCTGAAACTGCTCTCCCTCCAATTCCCCCGAGTTTAGCACAATGTCTGGCACATTTAATCAATGCTTGTTGATTGAGAATACCTGATTTTCAGAGTTTAGAGATCATCCGGCCCCACCTTCTCATTTTATAAATGAGGAAACTGAGGCACTGGGGCAGGGAAAGGATTCATTCTCTGACACGCAGCTAAAAAGAGGCAAAGCCTGATTTCAAAGCCAGTCTCCCCCCCCCTAAAGAAAATTGATTCTCAGGACTTAGAGATCGTCTGGTCTCACCCTCTCATTTTACAAATCAGGAAATGGAGGCACGGAGACAGACGAATTTTGATCATGGTTATGAAGCTAATAAGAGACAGGATTAAAAGCTAGTTCTCTATGCGGCCGCCGCCCGACACCCCCCCCCCCTCGCCAATTCCCCAGAGTTGAGCACAGTGCCTGGCACATTTAGCTAATGCTTGTTGATTGAGACTGCCTGACTCTCAGAGTTTAGAGATCATCTGCTCCCCCCTCCCCATTTTACAAATAAGGAAACTGAGGCACTGAGAAAGGGAAGAAGCGTATTCTTGGTTGCGCAGCTAATAAGAGCCAGGACCAAGATTAAAAGCCATTTTTCCCGTGCCCCTCTATCCCGTTCCCCCCATGCCTTCTACGCAGTCATATTTAGACAGACACACACACACACACACACACACACACACACACCTTGGACAAGAGGCTGAAAGGTGTACACACACACACACACACGGCTGGAGGCTAAGGAATATGGTATGATTGGAAAGCCTGTCCCTAAAGTGCTCCATCCATCCCAAATGGCCCCCTCTCTCCCTCCCTCCCTCCCCCTCCCCTTTAGCTAGCCATCCCCCCAGTAGCCCTGTGACGCAGTTCATATAGCAGAAATGCATTTCCTTGGTCTTGGAAGGGTTTTTTTTCACTGTGGTGCAAATCCATCAGGGAAGAGCCACACCCTCATGCACCTCTTGCCCCTCCTCCTCCTCTTCCTCCCTCCCTCCCTCCCCCTCCCCTTAGCTGGGACTAGTTTACCCCAGTTTAGGAGCTACGCCCAGCTGCAGTGTGACGCAGGATAGGAGGAGGGGGCAAGGGCTTGAAGGAGGTGTAGATTGGCCTCCTGAGGCAAAAGTCCCCTCCTTTGCAGGTTTGCTGAGGGGGGGGAGCCCTATCTGTGGGGCAGTGATGAAGCCTGAGCTGTTCTTTAGCCTAAGAACATTCTAGATTCAGAAGTAGAAGGTAGGTTGTCTAGTTCAGTCCCCTAATTTTCCAGAGGAAAGGACCCAGCCCCTGAGAGGATGAGGGACTTGAATAGGGTCTCCCAGCTAGTGAGGGCTGCCATCCAAGCCCCCTAGCTCTGACTCCAGAGCTGCTTTGCCTTTTTTCAGAGAACATCTGAGCTGGGAAGGGGATTAGGATGTAGAACAGACTGTCAAAACTGGAAGGGACCTTGTACCAGAGACTGTCACAGCTGGGAGGGACCTTGAACAACAGAATGGAACAGCCAGGGAAGACCTTAGCATATAGAACACAGTGCCAGAGATGGAAATGACCTTAAACATCACAGACTTTAAACATCACAGAAGAGAAAATGAGGTGCAGAGAACATGGCAGAGTCTAGCCCCCCACACAGAGATCTCCTGATGCTGACACCACTAGCAATAAGGATAGCCCCCTTTGTTCCGTGTTGCTTTAAAGGCTTGAACTAGAATTGGGAACTGTCTGGCATTTACAGAAGGGTCTCTGATTTGACTAGGTAGCCCCCAAATTGGATGTAGGCTCCTCCCTAGCTTAGGAACCCCATTCCATTTCTGGGCCTCAGTTTCCTCATCTGTTGCTAAACTAGATCAGGATTTCTCAAACTGTACCTTCTAGGTAGCCTCAGTATCCCCTGGCAATGTGAATAATGATGGTGATATTTGAAAATAGGAAATTATGCAGGTTTCAAAATACATGGGGGGGGCTTTTTGCTATGAAAATAAGCTTAATTTGCTCTCTTTCCCCCCTAACTCACTCCCTCCCTTTAGCTTAGGAGGTACTCAGGATATTTAGAGCCATTTAAAATGTTTGTGGAACCAAAATATGGATAAAGAAGGTTGGGAAACATTGGCCTAGGGGAAGTATCTAGAAAATTCTGTGATTCTGTGCCATGTCAGTTATACCTTCTAACAAAATCCTTGTGAAGATTCTAGATTTATCCATGAAAGCGCCACGCAGGGGGACAGAGTGATCTGCCTGGTAACACGCAGCCACCACTCAGACAAGTGGCATGTGACGCTAGAGATGGTGCTTTCCCCACTAACTAACTGCGTATGCTCTTGTTGAAGTCTGTTAGCTCATCCTAATCTCCATATTGGGATCCTTGATCTTAGAGATGCTGAAGGCTTCCTTTTTCTAGGGGGTCTCGCTGGATTCTTTCCTTATTTCTTCCTTGGTTCAGTACTAGCCAGCTGGAAAAGTCTTTTCTTGGTTGGTTTTTGGGTTTTGGTTTTAGGTTTTGTTTTTTTTTTTTTTATTTTTGTTTTGTTTTGGTTTTTTTTTTTTTTTGCAGTCAGAGGCTCTTATCTCGAGGTGATGTGTGTATGTATTTGTGGTATATTATTGACATATTACATGTGTTTATTTTAACAAGAATCAGCCATTGGCAGAAAATTAGAGGCTGGCCTGGAGAGCATTCAGGGAGGGGAGGGGACTCTAATCAGAGATTCTGCCACTTTCTTACCTTCTCTGGTTCTTTTTTGGGCATGGATTATTAAACCATTGGGGGAAATTGCCTATAGATGTCTCCTTTTTGCAATGTTCTCTGGCATGATTATGGGGGTAGGGGTGGGAGTGGGGGGTGGCAGGGGGAGGGGGGTGTTTGGCACAGTCTTGACTCAGAGCTTATTTCCTATTCTGTTTGCAGCTCAAAAGGGGCCCCTGCACCATCTCCAGAAGTGGGCCTTGGGAGAAGGGGTGGGGCTTTAGGGATCAATTGCACAACTACTGTGTGCCACAATTCAATCAGACAGACATGTATTAAGCAGTTACAGTTTGCAAAGCATTGTGGGATCCAGAGGATGGGGGATGAAAAGATGATTCAGATATTGCCCCTTTTCTCATCCAGGACGGGGTGGGGAAGCTGCGGGCACAAAGATCACTGATTTCCTGTGACATGGTAAGTGTTCAGAGAGGTTTATGGAATCACAGAATTTGTGTGAGCTGGGAAGGGCCTTCAGAGGCCATCTAGACTGGCCTCCCTCATTATACAGAGGAGGAAACTGAGGTCCAGGAGCATAAATCTAGAGTTCGCAGGGATGTCAGCCTAAGTCTAGCTCTCTCTTTTTTGCAATGGGGGAAAATGAGTAGGTACAGTGATTTGCCCAGGGTATTGCAAGTGGTGAACCTCAGAAGCAGAATTTGAACCCAGATCCTGTAGCTTTAGACCTGGTGCCCCTTCCATTCTATCAGATGCCTGAGATGAGGGAGAACTCACTTCTGATTGGCAGTGAAGGGGAAATGGAGATCAGGGAAGGCTGTAGGGAAAAGGTGTCACTGGAACCATCTCAAAGGGTTCATTGAGGAGGGTTTGAGTGAGACTGCCTTGTTTTAAGTGTGGGAGTGTGAGCAAAGGCATGGAGGCCACAAAGCTTGGTGGATCCATTTGGGAGGGTGGGCCCTGGGTGTCAAAATGAGGAGGCTCATTTTTGGCAGCTGGATAAGGAAGTAGGAGAGGTCAGAGACAGAGAGACCAGTTGGGATAATATTCCAGGTGATCTGGCCAAAGAAACAAGGGAGGCTTGGGGTAGAGTGTAGAAGGGGGTGGGTTCTAGAAATTTCTGCAGTAAAATCTCCAGGCCTAGGAGGGCTGAGGTGAGGGAGCAGGGAGAGGGGGCGGGGAGAGGAGGCAGGGGAGGTGAGCAGGTACAGCGTGGGAGGAGACAAAGCTGCCTCAGTCACACTTGCAACCTGGAAGTGAGGAAGGGTTCTTCTTCTTCTGCAGGTAAGTCAGGGGAAATGGCCCATTTCCAGCTCTCCCCAGAGGAACAGCTGAGAGGCCCTAGGTTTCCACCTGAGACAGCCAGACCTCAGTTAGAAACAGAGGCAGGCGCTTACTTCCATGATGGCGCTGCAGACATCTCACATGCATGTGGCCTTATTTCCCAACTGGCATCTCAGGTCCTGAGTCCCAAGGGTGCCATCTTGCCATTTCCATCGTGCCCGCTCTCGGTGCCCAGTCCCGAGGTAGGCCACTTAATTTCCCTCTCTTTCATGGCCACAGACCACAAGAGTGATTTGTGAGGAGCAAGCCAGAGAGTGAGTGCTGATGTCTAGCTGCAGCAAATTCTCCCTGTTTGACTCCGAGCTCCCAGCTCATGTCATACTAACACTGGGTGAGTAGCACTCTCTGCATGTTGGAAGTATGACCTGGCCTGATTCTCAGGCGGGGGGCTGCTCCGGTTGCCTCCCCGGGGCTAAGGTGCTACTCCTCTGTGTATTTTAGTAAGCCAGGGCCCGGCGTTGCAGAAGGCTTGCTGTAGTCAAGAGAAACCTTCTTTTGAAATCCAATGGCTTGGGTTCAAATTCGAACCCTATCACTAAGCGGCTCTGGCCTGGCCTTGCCACTTCATCACTGACACACACTTTGCAAATCTGGAGAGCCAGGGAGGGGGGAGAGTGGGAGGGGGGCTTCCAATTCTCCAACCTGCGATCCCCGGGCCCAACTGCCCCTTTGCAGCCACCCCCTGTCAAACAGAAAGGACAGATGTCTCTTTCCTGCAGGTGACTGGGTGGTGTCTGGCCTCCTAGCTCTGGCACCAGAGGGCCCTGAGACATACCCATAAATAAGACCCCAAGGAACCGCGGCTCAGGAAAAGAGCCAGCTGGCCCAGGAAGCGCTGGGGGGCCAGGGGGCGGGGGGATCCCCGACTCCTTCAGATGGCACCTTGGCACCAATTTGATGCTAAAGTAGATGGGGACTTCTGCTGAAGAGGTGGTGTGGATGGAAGCAGTCAAGGGTGTGAGGGACATCTGATTTTCCCACTGTCAAAAATGGGGGGGGCTCTGATGAGCAACGGCCCCGGTGGCCCCCATTCTTTGGCCAGAGAGGAGGGAATAGCAACTGGCTAAGGCAGGTTCAGACCTCTCCCTCATGCCCACGAGCTTGCTAAGGCTGCAGGACCAACAGGAGGGAGACAGCCCACTCGAGGTAGGGGGAGCTGGGGGCTCTGGGAGAGCCCGGGCTCCAGAAGGCAGGGAAGCCCACCTGATAGCTTCGCAGCTTCCCCCCGCTCTACGAAAGCCCAGAAAGGTTTCAGACCTCCATTTTGGCAGCTGGCTAATGGGGCCCGGGGCTACTCTATGAACTTTACTTTCCAGAATGATATTGCTTGGAGGCAGCTCCATTGCGCTTAGCTGCTGATGGCAAGGGGGGACAATCCCCAAATTAATATAAGGATTGAGGAAAATAGGGGCAGGGGGAGCTGAGTTCCAATCAAGCCCACCTTTGGGAGCCTCTTTCAGTGCTTTTCAATTCTGTTCTGGAAGCAGTGACTGGCATCTGCCCATTTCAGTGCCAGTGTCCTCCCTTAGAGCTGGGGGGTCCCGTCTGCCTTGGCTTAAGTTCCAGGGGCTCCCTTTCCCGCTATGGGATGCCTGGGTTCTATGAGGAGAGGGAGGAAGGGAAATGATGGCGAGGGGAGAATTGGAAGCCAAAGGAGGCAGCTGTGCTTAATGAGCACCAGACTAGGCTCCCAGACACCTATCTAGATTGAAATCCAGCTCTGGAAATGACTTAGCTAGGGTAACTTGGCCTTGGGCCTCAGTTTACTGGGCTGGTAACTGAAAGGTGTGGTCCTTTCTAGCCCTAGCTAGCCACACTGCCCCTGTACAATCAGGACGAAGTGGAGGCCTCTCAATTGAGGTATCCCTTCCTTAATACTTTGCCAGCTTTGATATTGCCCTTCTCGTGTTTGCTGCCCCTAGGGGGCACTGTCCCTCCCCGGGGACCCCGGGGGTTGAGTGAGTGGGGATGGAGGACAGGGGAAAGGAGGGGAGTGAAACCCCACCTTGGGGCTTAATGGAGGCCTGGCAAGCTGCCCCTCCGGGGCCTTATTTAGTATGCAAATGAACTCATTAGAGCAGTGCACACTGAGGTGGTGGGGCTGCCTTAGAGCTCCCCCCCCCCAGTTGAGGGCCGCCACACCAGTTAGGTGCCATTTCCCACCACCTGCATGGGGCCATGTGTCATTAGTAGGATGGGCCGGAACCTGTTAGTGGGGCCACAGCAGAGGACTCTGGACAGGAGTGGGCAAGGGGGACAGCAGGGACCACCCATGGGGGCATTACCCAAAGGGGCTCAGACCTCCCAGCCTTGAGAGGGAGGAGGCTCCCCAAAGCACTGCCCATCTCAGGGGCTCGCCCCCCTCCACCCCAGCCCCGGTAGAGTAAAAACAAACCCTGCCCAGTCCCCACTGCAGTCTGAAAGCTTCTATGGGACTGGGGGCGCAGGGGCAAGGTCAAAGAACCTTAGGAAAAATGGGCTGGGGGGCTGAAGAAACAGAGGACCAGACTCAGACAGCAGGGGAGGGAGGGGGTGGGACCAGCCAGAGCTGCCTTCCAGAACTTTCCACCAGATAAGGACCGCTGGTAGTTCAGACAGCCACCACACAGCAACAGTCCCTGCATACTAAGTGGCTTCCCCAGGGCAGGCCAGGATTGGCCGCCAAAAGGAGGCTGCCCTCCCCTCCAAGACCAGGCTCAGCAAATTACAGGCCCCCAGGAGGGACACATCCCTTCTGCCCCAACCCCCTTATAGCATGACCCCTCCCCAGCTAGCAGCAGAATCCCTGGCCAGGGGCAGGGGGAGAGCCATGTGTGCAGGGCCTACTATGTGAACAGAGCCCTTGACAGTGCCAGCTCTGAGTACAGAGCCCTTAAATGGCGGGCAGACGGGCAGCCCATAAGTACCAGCTATGTACATCACCTGAACCACTAACATTTATGAAGTGCCTACTGAGTACAGAGTCCTTAAGGGGCTGGTAGATAGGCAAAGTCGAAGTGAGGAGTAAGTGCCCACTGAGTACAGAGCCTGGCCAAGGAATATGAATTGAGGCCTTACTGTATACAGAGTCCTTAAGGGGCTGGGGAGAGGCAAAGTTAATAGTAAATGCCCACTGCGTACAGATCCTGCCCAACTAACATTTATTGAGGACTTACTGTATATAGGATCCTTAAGGGGTTGGGGAAGAGACAGAGTTAATAGTCAACACCCAATGTGTACAGGGCCTGCCCAACTAAAATTTGTTGAGGGCTTACTGTATACAGAGTCCTTAAGGGGCTGAGGGAGAGGCAAAGTTAATAGTAAATGCCCACTGTGTACAGAGCCTGCCCAAGTAAAATTTATTAAGGGCTTACAGTATACAGAGTCTTTAAGGGGCTGAGAGAGAGACAAAGTTAATAGTAAATGCCCACTGTGTACAGAGTCTGCCCAACTAAAATTTATTAAGGGCTTGCTATGTACAGAATCCTTAAGGGGCTGGGGAGAGGCAAAGTGAATAATATATGTCCACTGTGTACAGTGCCTGCATAGTATATATTGATGGGTTACTGTATACAGAGTCCTTAAGAGGCTGGGGAGAGGCAAAGTTAATATTAAATGCCCACTGTGTATAGAGCCTGACCAGCATTTATTGAGGGCTTATTGTATACACAACCCTTAAAGGGCTGACTGGGAAGAGGCAAAGTTGATATTAAATGCCCACTGTGTACAGAACCTGCCCAAATAACATTTATTGAGGCCTTACTGTATACAGAATTCTTAAGGGGCTGAAAAAGAGGCAAAGTTGATATTAAATGCCCACGGTGTACAGAGCCTGCCCAATTAAAATTTATTGAAGACTTACTGTATACAGAGTCATCAAGGGGCTGGGGAGAGGCAAAATTGATATTAAATGCCCACGGTGTACAGAGCCTGCCCAATTAAAATTTATTGAAGACTTACTGTATACAGAATCCTTAAGGGGCTGGGGAGAGGCAAAGTTGATATTAAATGCCCACTGTGTAAAGAGCTTGGCCAACAAAAATTTATGGAGGGCTTGCTGTATACAGAACCCTAAAGCAGCTGGGGGAGAGGCAAAGTTAATAGTAAATACCCACTATGTACAGTGCCTGCCTAACATGTATTGATGGCTTACTGTATACAGAGTCCTTAAGAGGCTAGGGGAGAGGCAAAGTTAATATTAAATGCCCATTGTGTATAGAGCCTGCCCAACTAACATTTATTGAGGGCTTACTGCATACAGAGTCCTCAAGGGACTAGGAGAGAGGCAAAGTTAATAGTAAATGCCCACTGTGTACAGAGCTTGGCCAACAAAAATTTATGGGGTTTTTGCTACAGCAAACCCTCAATAAATGTTAATTGGGCAAGCTCTGTACACAGTGGGCATTTACTAACTTTTACAGAATTAATTAATTACAGAATCCTTAAGGGGCTGAGAAAGAGGAAAAGTTAACAGTAAATGCCTACTGTGTACACAGTCTGCCCAATTAAAATTTACTGAGGTCTTACTGTATACAGAACCCTTAAGGGGCTGCCTGGGGAAGAGGCAAAGTTGATATTAGATGCCCATTGTGTCTAAAGCCTGCCAAATTAAAATTCATTGAGGGCTCACTGTATACAGAATCCTTAAGGGGCTGAGAGGCAAAGTTAATAGTAAATGCCCACTGTATACAGAGCCTGCCCAACTAAAATTTATTGAGGGTTTATTGTATACAAATCCCTCAATGGGCTGGGGAAGAAGCAAAATTGATATTAAATGCCCGCTGTGTACAGAGCCTGCCCTACTAAAATTTTTTGAGGGCTTACTGTATACAGAGTCCACAGTGGGCTGGTCTTCAAGGGGTTGGGGAGAGGCAAAGTAAATGTTAAATGCCCATTGTATTCAGAGCCTGCCCAAGTAACATTTATTGAGGCCTTACTATATACAGTGTTCTTAAGGGGCTGGGGGAGAGGCAAAGTTAATACTAAATGCCCACTGTGTACAGAGTCTGCCCAACTAAAATTTATTGAAGGCTTACTGTATACAGAGTCTTTTAGGGGCTGGGGGAGAAGCAAAATTGATATTAAATTCCCACTGTGTACAGAGCCTGCCCAATTAACATTTATTGCAGCCTTACTGTATACAAAGTCCTTAACGGGCTTTGTGAGAGGAAAAGTTAAAAGTAAATGCTGACTGTATACAAAGCCTGTCCCAGTAACATTTATTGAGGGCTTACTGTGTACAGAGTCCTCAAGGATCTGGGAGAGAGACAAAGTTGATATTAATTGCCCATTGTCTACAAGAGCCTGCCCAACTAACATTTATTGACAACTTACTGTATAAAGAGTCCTCAAGGGGCTAGGGAAGAGGCAAAGTTGATATTAAATACCCCTTGTGTACAGAGCCTGCCCAATTAACATTTATTGAGGCCTTACTGTATACAGAGTCCTTAAGTGGCTGGGGGAGAGGGAAAGTTAATAAATAGTAAACTCCCACTGTGTACAGAGCCTGCCCAACTAAAAATTTTTGAAGGCTTACTGTATACAGAGTACTTAAGGGGCTGGGGAAGAGGCAAAGTTAATAAATAGTAAACTCCTACTGTGTACAGAGCCTGCCCAACTAAAATTTTTTGAGGGCTTACTGTATACAGAGTACTTAAGGGGCTGGGGAAGAGGCAAAGTTAACAGTAAATGCCCACTGTGTACAGAGTCTGCCCACTAAAATTTATTGAGGACTTGCCGTATAAAGAGTCCTCAAGGGGCTGCGGAAGAGGCAAAGTGGATATTAAATGCCCACTGTGTACAGAACTTGCCCAACTAAAATTTATTGAGGGCTTACTATATACAGAGTCCTTAAGGGGCAGGGGGATAGGCAAAATTGATGCTAAATGCCCACTGTATACAGAGTCTACCCAAGTAACATTTATTGAGGCCTTACTGTATACAGTGTTCTTAAGGGGCTGATTGAGAGGCAAAGTGAATAATAAAGGCTCATTGTGTACAGAGCCTACCCAACTAATATTTATTGAGGGCTTACTGCATACAGAGTCCTCAAGGTACTGGGAGAGAGGCAAAGTTAATAGTAAATGCCCACTGTGTACAGTGCCTGTCCAATTAAAATTTATTGAAGACTTACTGTGTATAGAATCCTTAAGGGGCTGAGGTACGGGCAAAGTTGATATGAAATGCCCACTCTGTACAGAACCTGCCCCACTAACATTTATTTAATGTCTACTGTGTACAGAGTCTTTAAGGGGCTCAGTGAGAGACAGAGTTGATATTATATGCCTCCTGTGTACAGACTCTGCTCAATTAACAATTATGGAGGGCTTACTGTGTATAGAGTTCTTAACGTGCTGGGGTGAGGCAATGTTCATGTTAGAATGTGCTCACTGTTTATGGAGTTTGCCCAACTAACATTTATTGTCTACTGTTTACCGAGTCCTTAAGGTGCTTGGCAAAAAGTAAAGTTGATATTAAATGCCCACTGTGTGTAGAAACTGCCCCTCAACATATATTGTGGGCTTACTGTATACAAAGTCTTTAAGGGTCTGGGGCACAGTGAGAGTTGATATTAAATGCCTACTGTATACAGAGCTTGCCCTATTAACACTTATTGAGTGTCTATTGTATACAGAGTCCTTAAGGGGTCAGTGAGAGACAGTTGCTATTATATGCCTCCTGTGTACAGAGCTTTCCCAATTAACATTTATTTTGGGCTTACTGTGTAGAGAGCTCTCAAGGGTCTGGGGGAAAGGCAAAGTTGAAGTTGGTAAATATTCACTGTGTCCAGTGGTCCCCAGTAGCCTTTATTGAGTGCTTACTTATTACAGAGTCCTAAAGGACCATGGGAGACAAAGTTGAAAGTTTATTCATGAGTTCCTACTGTCTACAGAGTCTCTTTGTCTATCCTTTATTAAGTGCTTGTTGTGTATGGTACTCTGCTCTTGGAGTAGGAGATAAGTGGGAGATAAGGAGTTTATAAGGTTACAGGGTCAAGTAATCTCAGAAGCCATCTATTCTAACCCCCTCATTCTACAGATGAGTAAACTGAGCCCCAAAGAAGGGAAATGACTTGCCTAATATCACACAAGTAATAAACATCAACACTGAGATATGAGGTTAAGATAAATAATTCAGCAACCAATTATTAAGCATCTACTGTATTCAAAGCTTGTCCAACTAAATTTTCTGTAAGTGCCTACTACATATTGAGTCCTGGGTGGTGGGAGATGCAAATTTGAGGTAAGCCAATTCAACTATTAAACATTTACTGAGTATAAAAGCTGGTCTACTAACCTTTATTAAGTTCTTATTGTATTCAGAGGACTGAATTAGGGTTTAAAGAGATGTATAGTTGAGGTAAATCAATTAAGAAATCATTTATTAAGCACTTACTGTATACAGAGCTTATCTAAAAGAGTTATTGAGTACTTAATAGAATCTTGTGCTCTGGACTTGGGGGGGGGAGGTAATACAATAAAAGCACCTACTATGCACAGAGTCAGTGGACATGTATTAAGTATTTTCTCTGTTTAAAAGCCTGTGATCAGATTTGGTGGAGACAGAAACTTGTGGCAATTCAAATAGATTAATTTATTAAGGGATTGCTTTGCACAAAGTCTAATATATATATTAAGCACTTACTGTGTGCTGAACTTTGTGTTCTGGGTTAAGGGATATGGAAAGGTCAGATATTTCACTTATAAGTCATTCATCAAACAAGTCCAAGTAATATGCACTAAGTATCTACTGTGCACAGAGCCCTGCAGAAGATTTGAAGTTGAGATGATTCAACTGTTTTTAAGTGCCTGCTGTCTACAAAATCTAAGTAATGTTTTATTATATGTTTGCTATATATAGAATTCCATGTTCAGTTTAAGGGGCTGATACAGAGTTAAGGAAGTTCAATGAAAAGTATTTATTAAGTACCTACTGTATACAGAGCCTGTCCAAGTAACACACATTATATATACCTGCTATATTTAAAGATATGTTCTTCCAGGCCAGGGAAAATGCAAAGTTGGGATAAATGAATTCATCAATTATTTATTAAGCACCTGCGGTATGCAGAGTCTGAGTAATCAACATTTATTAAATTATTATTGTATGCAGAGCTCTTGACTCATGACTGGTGGAGATGTAGAATTGAGATAGTTCAATTCAAGAATTCTTTAGTAAGTGCCTGTTGTGTGCAGAGCCTGTTCAACCCGAGCTATATGCAGAGCTCCATGAGAGATGCAGAGTTGAAACAAATCAATTCAACAGCGAATCACAAAGCACCTACTGTCTGCCAAGCTAAGTCAACTAATATTTATTAAGTATTTAATGTATGCAGAGCTTTGGACCCAGGGCTGCAAAGATGTAAATTTGAGATAATTCCATTTAACCACTATTTATTAAGCACCTATGCAAAGATCAAATAATCCACTTCAAATCCTATTTGTTAAGCATCTAATGTGGACAGAGCCTAATCAGATGCTGTTTATTAAATGCTTATTGTATATGAAGCCATGTGCGCAAAACTACAGGGCATGAAAAATCAAAATAATTCATTTGATAGTGATTTATTAAGTGCCTGCTATATGCAGATCAGGTTTAAAGAACATATAGTAAGTATCTCTGTGTACAAAGCCCCATGGGAGATGCATAATTGAAAATGAATCAATTTAACAATCATTCATTTAACATCTGCTGTTTTCAGAGGCTGGCAAACTAATATTTAATAAGTGCTTGCTGTATGTAGAGTCATATGCTTAAGGCTAGGAAAGTGCAGAGTTGAAAGAATTCAATTCAGCAGTGATTTGTGATTTGTCAAGCAGTACTCTGAGTGATGTCTAGGTGACTAACATATATTAAGTGCTTATTGTATACACAACCAAATATTCAGGCTGAAGAATTGCAAAGTTGATCTGATTAAATTCAAATAGCGCATATTTATTAGTATAGTATAGATTTATTAAGTTCCTGCCTTTGGTAGAGCAGGAACATGTATTAAGCACTTATGGTTTGCATAGCTTTTGGGGAGATGCAAAGGTGAGATAAATCAATTCAACAATTTATGATTTTTCAAGCTGACATATATTAAATGCTTACTGTAAACAAAACAAGTGTTCAAGCTGAAAAGTTACAAAGTTGACCTAATTCAATTCAACAAAGTTGAATCCACTTTTGGTGGAGCAGGATCAGATAGCATGTATTAAGGACCAGTGCTTGGGATAAAAGTATTCAGAAACTTATCAGAGCCCTGAACTCTGATAAGAAATGGCCACCTGCTTGGGTCTGATATTCAGTGACATAAAGACAGCCTGCAGGTTTGCAAAAAGCTTTCTTCTTGGCACCTCCAAAGAGGCTGGCAATGGCTCCCATTTCTAGAGCACTTTAAGTAAACCTAACTAAAATAAGAGTATTTTGTTTCTACCACCTGTCTTCTATTGGGCAAGTCATCTCATTTACTCAGGAAGCCTCTCCTTTCTCCTCTGTAAAATGTTGAGGTCAGCTTAGATGGTCTCTAAAGAACCTTCCAGCTATGGTATTTGATGACTCTGTGGCAAACTAGCCATGTGACATTAGGCAAGTCACTTCCTCTCTGGATATCAGTGTCCCCATCTATAAAATGAGGTGGTTGGACTATATAATCTCTAAGATCCTACTGAGCTTTAAACTTTTTGTTCCTGTAAAAGGTGCAGCAAATAAATGATTTAAGTGGAATCTAATTCCCCTACAGAAACAGTGGTGTAATAAGGGTTGTATTTGTGATTCAGGAGATCTGAGGTTGGTCTTTCACAGAAATGATGACAAACACCACATTTAATCAACTATAAATGATCTATCTGTACAGTATAAAGCTATCTAACGTACATTTAATTTAATTAAGCATGGCGACACACTAACCAATTACAAACGATTATATTTAATATAAGAGAGTATCATGGTGAAGTATACAAGGTCCTTATTTCCTTGATAATTCCTGCTTTCCTTTAATGCAGCAAATCAAAAGGTGAAAGATCATTAGGCTCATGGAATTCCAAATGGCTTTTTGAGGGAGATGTTCATAACAATTTTGAGGAGACTTTGGGCTACCCTGAGACTTTTGGAGAAACTGGTTCAGGAATGTCTATTTTGTGACCCTTTTTTACTTACTTCAGACACTTCTGAAGAAAGTGGGGATTAGTTACTGTTCTATCCTTGTTCAAAAAGAGAAAGTCTGCTTTCTTTAACTGCCAGTTCATAAGTATAAACAGCATTACCTTGCCCCTAGGTTATATAATACATAACCTGTCATTAAAATACATGAACGCTTATTGGCACTGGATTTTTCATCCCCTTTATTTGACAACGTTGCTTTACAGCACCCCCAAACTGACTTGGTTGGGGGCCAAACCAAAAAACACATAGCACTGAGCTGGGTCCTGAATCCACTTTTCTTTAAGTATTGCCCATTGTTTTATGATAGTGTGTTATAACCATTATCAGAGTACAGAGTCACAATATCCTTTTTGAAAAACAAACTTTAGGAACTCCTACATTCAAATGAACCTTGTTTTTCAGCATGGCTGCCTTAGGAGGGGGCATTAGCTCAAACGATTTCTGAAATTCCTCCTTTGGCTTTCAAAAACACCAAACACAGAAGAAAACTAGTCTTTAGAGTTCCTAGAACAGCACGGCTAGTGAGTGGTAGAAAAGAGAGTTAGATGCTCTAGGGAGCACAGGGAAAGGGAAGATAAGGCAGATATTTAAATAATTGACAATAGCCGGCTATAATAATCAAGGGCAAAAACCAGGATGCAGGCAATGAGAACTGTGGGCATGTAGGAGAGAGCCCTGTGGCCTAGGACAATCAGAAAAAACTCCCTGGATAATATGCCACTCAAATTGGCTCTGGAAAGCTGGATGGGATTTAAATTGGTACAGAATTGGGAAGGGGAAAAAAAGTATCGAAATATCTTGGTATTCCATTTATTGGCAGTCCATTGGGTTGAAAGAAGAAGACTATTTCTAAAGTCCAATAGCTTAGAATATAATATCCTTCCTAAGAATAATATTGTACTTATTTATATTCCCACTTTTTGAATAATAACAATATATTTATTGATATTCCATCTTGTTAAATAACAATTTATCTACTTATATCCCCTCTTTTAAAATAATATCTATTTACTTACACCCTTCTGTAGGAATAATAATATATCTATTTCTTAATATTGTCTCTCCCGTTAGAATAGTAGCCCCTTGAAGATTAAGATACTGATTTTTTGCCTTTCTTTATATCCGGTTCCTAGTACAGGGCCCGGCAAATAGTAAGTACTTAATAAATGCTTACTTGCTTGATAAAAGCTGTTGTTTAGGAGGCAGTGTGTTATAGTGGATAGAGAGCTGGCCTCATGGTTGGGAAGAGCAAAGTGAATGACAAAATGCAGTGCAACTGTTAGGAAAGGAGGAGAGTTGAAGGCACCTAAGGTTCAGAGCAATGCCCTTAAAAATTCTGAAGTAGCAACATCAAGAAGGACCATGAATAGGAGGTGGGGGGAAGGAGAGAAAAATTTGGAACAGAAAGCTTTGCAAGGGTCAATGTTGAAAAATTACCCATGCTTACGGTTTGCAAATAAAAAGCTTTAATAAAAAAAGGACCATGATTGTTCATAGAACCATAGCATCTTAGGGTTGAAAGTGCTCGGCACATAGTAGGCCCTGCTACAATAGAAGCTTTTTTATGGCCACAGATGATCCTCCTGGAGAGAAAGATTGTGACTTTCTGGGCAAGAAACAAAATCATAGGGGCACAGATGGTGTTTCATCACCTTATATTCACCCCTCCAGATAAAGAGTCTAGAAGGAGTTATTCAAGTGCTTCATATGTATTTGTGAGACAAACTCACCCAGGAGGAACTCTAATTCCTTACAAAATTTTCCTATTCATTATTTCAACTCAGGGCCCACTGGGTGACAACTAGCTAATCTGATAAAATGATCTGAGTTAATGTTTTAATCCAGTTGTCTGGGGTCATCAAAAAGAAGGATGACAGTGGGCTTCTGAAAATAATACCTCATCAGGCCTCCTTGTTGTTTAATTCATTAATGACTCTTGTAGTAGTCATTTCAAGATGAAAAGGAGCGAGAAAGGTATTAGACTGGATGGGGTAGGAAGGATATATTTGGGGGGCAAGAGGAATAGGTAGGATTTGGGGCTGGAAGGGGCTCTAAACAGTGAATACAAACCCCTAAGAGGAATCTAGGTGGAGTGCTGGATAGAGGTCTGGGATTGGAGTCTTGAGTTCAAATCCTGCTTCAGACAGTATCTGTGAAAAAAGTCACTTATCCTTTCTCAGCCTGAATTTTCTCATCTTTAAAATGGGGTTAACAAGAGCACTTACTACTTCACAGGGTTGTTGTGAAGATAAAATGAGATTACAGATATAAAGCTCTTTGAAAACCTTCAATCAGTACAGAAATACTCACCATCATTATTTTGGTTTTTTTGGTGAGGCAATTGGGGCTATGTGTCTTATTCAGAGTTACACAGCTAGTAAGTGTCAAGTGTTGGAGGCTGGATTTGACCTCAGGTCCTCCAGACTCCAGGACCGGTGCCCTATCCATGACCCAGTATCATTTTCAAAAGAGGAAACTGAGACCTTGAGAGGGCAAATGATTTGCCCAAGATCACACGGTAATTCAGTAGTAGAGTTGGGATTTGAACCCTTGGCCTTTGACTTGAAAAGCCGAAGTTCTTTCTTTTGCTCTGCTTCTGCTGTCTTGGAACATTGTTGAGATAAAAATGCCTAGGTGGTCTCTTCTCTTGTTTGTTGGGAAGCTTGACTAACCATGAGTGAAGCTTAGGAACAAGTTGGCCAATGATGCAGCGAACATATACGGCGCTGAGTATCTCCAATGGGTCTTGTCTTATGCTTGGCATCTTTCTCCTGCTCTGCTTCTGGCTCCTTTTTCCGGACTCTCCAATAAGGCTAGGAGGGTTCTCCTCAGGGTTGCCTCTAGGCTTTGCTCCAACCTTTTCAGCCTTATGCCTTTTTTGAGGTTTATTCTTCTATTATTCAATTTTGGGGGACAATTCTTATCCCTTTGGTTTCCTTTTAAAAGATGGTAAGCTCCTGGACTGGCTTTCGAGAGTGGTGTTGTTTCTTGTGTTGCTCTTTCTTTGTGGGGATGCTCTTGCTCCTGATGGCTAGGGGTCAGAGTGACTTCCTTCCATGAGAGGACTGCTGGGATGGGTAAGAGCAGATGGGAAACCCAACTCAGGACACCTAAGGACTGGCTCTCTGGGAGCCAGGGATCTGGATTGAACGTCCCCAGAAGTAGAGTGATGTTGATTGCAAGCCACTGATAGCACTGTGGAACAGTGCTAGATGAGCCTAGATCCCACACCTCTTTTGGACTCCTCATCCAGAGGATGGAGTACAGGGGCAGGGCAGGTTGGAAACATGGAGTGTGCTATGCAGGACCTGACCTGGAGTCAAAACACCTGGATTCAAGTCCCTGATGTTAGAGCTCTAAGCTGTGTGATCCTAGATAAGCCATTTAAGCCTCTCTGAACCTCAGTTTCCTCCTGTGTAATAGAGGGTAGTAATACTTGCATACCTTCTCTCAGGGAAGGCATAGAAAGCACTTTTGAAATTTTGAAGTTATCATAATTATAACCATCTCAGGTAGAGTGCTACATTAGGAAACCCTAAACAACTGGGAAAAGGGGTGTCTGGGTCTCTTGGAAAGGGGGAATCAGGGAAAGCCAGTTGAAAGGAGTGATGTGGATTACAAACTTCCCAGGTTTGCTGGGGGCTATCTCTGCCCTTAAACCCTTCACTGGAGAACTAGAGATAGGACAGGATGAGAAGCTTTGGCTTTTGTTTACCAAACCACAGTCTGTAGTTCCCTTTCTGCCTGAAGCATCTCCACACACCCCCAACACCTCTGCTTGCCTTCTCACCACCTAACCAGCTCTACTCCTCCATTTTGATCCTGTGACAGTGAGACCATTCTGTCTGGCTCATTCAACCTGGTACCAGAGGACATGCTAAGGAGATGGTCAAGCCCAGCAGGGGCAAATTAACAACTTGCTTCTCTGTTTTTGTGCTTTCTTTAGTGACTACTCTCGGTAGCATCCCTGGAATCGGAAGAGGCCTAGGGATGCAGGCTGTATTCATCCAGAATCTCTCGGAGCTGGAGCGTACCAGGCTTCGGGAGATAGCCTTCTTCTGCCTTCAGGAGAAGAATCCCACCTGGCCCATCAAGATGCCCAAAGGTAAGACCAAAAGGACCCAAGAAGGGCCATTGAAATAAGTGTTTTCCTTGACTCTCCTGGGCAACTGGAAAAATTCTCACCAGCTTCTCAGTCTCAGCCAGTCCAGGCTCCAGAGGGGAGTAGGAGAGGGCTGTTGTTATGGGAAGCTTTGGCTAGAGGACCTGGATTTCCATTTCAGTTCTGCCACATCATTGGTGGATGCCTTAGGACAAATCTCCGAAGTGCCCCCATTTATAAAATGAGGGTACTTAAAAAGGATTTTGACAGGGGATGGAAGGCTGGCCCTAATCTGCCTCTGACACTTATTTGCTTTATAACAATGGGCAAATTGCTTGATCTTTCAGATCCCCCTAGCAATTCTCTAAAACTTTAGATCGGGTTCAACAATCAATTCAACTTTTCTACACTATGGGCAGTTCCAGATCCCTGCCCTCCCCACCCTCCAAAAAACAAAAACAAAACAAAAGAGCAAAAAGCCACAGACCAATCCCAACCTTATCTTTGGCTCTGGAAAATGTTTCATCAAGATCTGCTTCCTAAGGCAGGTGATAGAATGGGAGAGGCACTTGGCTTGGAATCCAGATCCCAGAATTCCAAAGCTTTATTCCTGATCCTGGTGTGATTTTGAAGAAATCTCTTCCTTTCCTTGGAGGTCAGGTTTTACCCTGCAAAACCAGTGCTAGCTAAAGTGATCTCGAAGTTTTGTTTTGGCTCCTAATTCTTTACAACTGCACTGGGCCAGAGACCACTGCCAGGCCTGGGGGATTGCTAAAAATCCTTTCCGACATCTTCATTTGGTTACTGCATCGGAAGCAGTGCTTGCAAAATTCATTGTAGTTGAGTACAGGTGCCCACCACTCTGATTTGTACCTGAATGACCGGTCTTTTAAATTGGATTTTGAAAAGATTTGAGGCAAGTTTCAGGTTGGGATGAGAGATTTGAGTGGAGGGTGAAGGTTCAGGAATCAACCTCTCCTGTCGAAGGTGTCATCTCTCTCTGTGCCAGTCGCGTTTGGGAAAGTCAATTCTAAGCCTTTTGTAATGACTTAAGAACCTCCCCCCTCACAAACCCCTAAGCTCTTGTTCCTTATGTTTGAGACTAGTAGTCAAGCAGAGCATGGGGAATAATAATATCAATCCTTATTAGTAGCTGCACAGAGATGCTACAGTGAACAACTGAGTCAGTATCCATCACCTCTGGGCAGTGTGCCTTGGTCGGACTTGACTTGCCCCGCCGTCCAGTTGGCACAGACATGCCACGGGCACCAATTTATTGGATGCTAGAGAGTGGCCCGGAGTCTGGATTTCACTGAGCTGGGCAGGTGGGAAGCTGTAAATACAGTCTTCATCAGTTCCAGTTGCCATGGGCAGAGGCATTAAATAATGCATGTCATTGTCAGACAGTAATAACACTGCCCAATTATGTGATCAAGGCAGCTTCAGGCCCTTTCTGAGGTAAGGAATTGTCTGCACATATCAGGGCTAAGGTAACCATGATCATCCCTTTCCTTTCTTCTTCTTCTCCCTCTTCCCTGCCTGCCCCCATCCTCAAGTCAGAGGGATAGAGATTGCTATGAAACCTTTTTGCATTGACTGATTTGGAAATGAGCAGGGTGAAGAGAGGAGGAAGCCCAAAAGTCCACGGTGGGTGGGTGGGTATGTGTGGTGGAAGGGAGGGGTGATGATTGCCGAAAACATTCTGAATGTTGGTCAGTCCTTCGTGCCAGTTATGTGTTCGAAAAGTGACCGCCCACAAACAGATTTGTATCCCCACTTCTCTCTTCTGAGAGAGTCAGTAGAGAGAGTAGTAGAAAGAAAACTGGATTTTGAGCCAGAAACTTTGACATATGACCCTAGGTGGAGCTTCAGTTTCCTCTTCTGTAAACGTGGGACATTAATGTTTCTCCTGCCCACCTCCCAGGACTTTTGTGAATAAAGTACTTTGTAAAGCCTAAAGCGCTCTAGAAATGGGAATTCTTATTTTTGCCATTTTGACAAACAATTTAAAAAGAGACATGCCAGGACTAATAGCACAGTTTCTCCCTTTGAGCAAATCATCTTGAAGGCTCACCCAGCTAATACTTCTAGCAATGGCGGTTGTGTAGTCCAAGCCCTTGAGGGGAAACCAAAGGGTGAAGAATATTGCTCCTGAGAATCCAGTCTTTAGGGACACTCAGTACCAAGGTAAGGGCTGAATGATGGATAATAGTCAGTAAACAATATACAGAGCCATGTAATAAAGGGTCCCAGGCAACAGATAATGCAGAAAAAGTACGTGCTCCACTTAAATGGCTGACTCTAATGTAATTCTGAGAAACCTAACATAGATGGCTTGGTTATTTGTGTCTCTCTAATTTCCCACTCAGAATTACATTCATGTTTGGGTAGCTTGTTGCTGCTCTTATTATTTCGAAGAGATGTTTATTTAATTTCCTTTATTCTAGGACACAATCATTTGGTTTTCTGGTTCTGCTCATCATTCCCTTCAATACCCCCTCCTTCCCCATGATTCTGAGGAGGATGGCCTTTGAATCCTGGGTTTGGGGTACTTCCAATTTGGGGAGACTAGAATTGGGGGGGAAGGAAGGAGAAAGGGAGGAAAATAGCTCTTATCTCTTTGCATTTCTTTGAGCTGTTTGTGCCCTTTCCATTCCCTATTCCATGGTTTTTACCCCCTTGGTATAAAGGGTAAAGAGTATTTCCCCAAGAATCAGTGTTTTTGGGTTCACAGCCCAGCTGAGCCACTTACTAGGAGCATAAACTTGGGCAAATGTCATCAACATTCTAGCTGTCAGTTTTCTGGTCTGCCAAGTGGGTGAGGGGAGAGGAGGAATACTCCTCTAAGTGACCACTATCCCTCTGGGCTTTAAAATCAAGTGAGCTTGTTAAGGAAGAAGCAATGGAAGGGTTTGGATGGAGGGATCATTATACCTAGAAGGGTTCTTAAAGGCCATCTAGTCCAACCTCCTCATTCATCAACTAAGGCACAGAAAATTTGACTTGCTCATTATCACACAGGAAAGAAGTAGTAGAACTGGGATTCTAATCCAGATCCCCAAATGCAGTGCCCTTGTCGTGCCTTCTAAGTCCCTTCCAATCTGGGTGATTCTTAGATTTATGCAGAACTTTCCGTTTACAAAGCAATTATGTGTACTTTGTCTCATTTAATCTTCATGGCAATCATCTGAAGGTATGTTGGGCAAGTATTTTCATATTCATTTTGTATATGAAGAAAACAAGGTTCGGAGGGGTTAGGTTGTTAAATGACTTGGCCGATGGCACCCAATCCATGTCCCACGGTCAGGTGGAACTGGACCTTGAATCCAGCTCGTATGACTTATGCTATAAGTGGAAAATATAATGAATTTGTAGTCCGGTGTCCTGAGGGGTAGTCTGAGCACCATCCTGATTAGCTATGTGACCATGGACAAGTCATCCAACCACTCTAAAGCCTCAGTTTCCTCATCTATAAAATAAAGGGAGTTGACTATATGACCGCAAATAATTACTCTAGTTCTAAAATAAGATGATGGTATATCTCCAAGTGTAGTGGCCTTTTCCTTACAGCATGTTGCCTACTGAAAAAGACACTTTCTTTCCCCTTTCTTGTGCTAAAGCACCATTGGCTAATGTTTGATGGGTTGACCCAGTTTGCTCAGGGGTTAGAACCTGTCATTGATGAGGTCAAAGCCACGGGCTTTATTTCTGTGTTGGCCAGTTAGATATAGAAAGAAAACAAATCTATTCCATGGTCTGGACCAGACTGACTCTTTCTAAAATGCCATTCTCATCCTCAGTGTGTTATCCCCATTACTGGAAACTGGAGCCAAAGTGACCATTCTTTCTCTTGATGGTGGGTGTACAGCGTTTCTCTTTACAAGATGGTCCATTTCACCTGGGGAGACCCATAAAGGGAGAATCTGCACTTGCGGGTCCGGAACCTCCCACTCCCAGTGGAGTGGTTGTACTAATATACTCAGTTAATTGCTCTCTTGCAGCTCATTTGCCTTGTTGTGTGACTGACCTGACTGATGCTTTGGCTCATTTGGCTCGGTTGGGTGCCAGTTCCTTCTGGCACTGCTGAACTGCTTCAGGTCTATTTGGCAAGCACTGCTTAAGCACCAGCTGTGTGCAGAGCACCGTATTAGGAACTGGGAGAGATGCAAAGTGTAAATGATTTCACTCAAAAACAGTGATCAGGCATCTACTGTCAATCAATTTACAAGCCTTTATGAAGAGCCTCCAATGTGCAAGACCCTTTGGTAGGCATAGAAGATACAAAGACAAAATGGGGGAAAAAATCAGTCCCTGCCCTCAGGGAGCTTATATTCTATGTAGAAAATAAATATGAGGCTATTTTGATAAAAAGAGTTCAGCTAAGACATGGCTCCTGCCCTCATGGGGTTCACAGTCCAGTTGACTGACGGCAGGAATCTTGTTCAGGAGTCATGAGGACTATTCCCCAATTAGCGGGAGACTACTTGTCTTGTCTGCCTTCTTCACTTTTCATTTCCTGTCTCAGTGCCTTTGTACTGGCTATTTCCCATGTTTGGGATGCCCCCTCTCTTTACTTCCATCCCTTAGAATCCCTAATTCCCTTCAAGGCTCAGCTCAAGTACTTTGTCTACATGAGACCTTTTCTGGAGCCATCCCACCATCTCCAGCCTCTTTCCCCCTAAAAAATACCTTGTACATATTTCCTATATACTTATATATGTGTTTTCTGGCTCCCCAATACCTAGCACAATGGCTGGCACATAATAGGTACATAATAAATGCTTGTTGGTTGATTGATGATCACTTGTCAGGGATGCCATAGGGGTTCTTAACCTGAGGTCAACGAATGCTTTTCGGGGGGGGGGTGTCTGTGGACTTGGATGGGGAAAAGTTTGTATTTTTATTTTCATTGAGATCTAACTAAAATCAAGTAATTCCTTCAATTATGAATTTTAAAATACGTCATTATTCCGAGAAGGACTCCACTGGTTTTTACTAGCTTGCCAAAGGAACTCCGAACCCCCCAAAGGTTAAGAACCTCTCCCACACAAGGAGCTCACACCTTGGTTGGGAAGTAAGGTTGATCTTCTCCAATGTTGCTTCAGCTCTGCAAATCTCTGATTTCTCACCTGATTCTGATTTTTTTTCCTCATTTTTCATCAACTTGGTAAGATTAAAGGTAGAGACGATTGGCATGGGTCTTACAGCTGAAGGCCCTGAGCAGAGCTAGGGAGTCAGCATGGCAGTACTCAGCTTGGGACAGGAGAAGCTAGAGGCAAATTGAGGTTTGGGGGCATCTGCTGTTCTTTTTAATGAATAAGAACTAAGGCCTTATTATAAGTCAAATTAAATAGCATGCAGTCACAGATTGAGTCCCTACTGTGGTCACTTACTGAGCCTTAATCCTATCCCCAGACTTCATTCTTGACTTCTGGCTCTACTGAACTATGACCTTTGCCCTAAACTGCATCTTTGCCTCTGGTTCCAGACTGAGCCCTCCAGTGCTAGGGAGAAGAAAGTACTTTTTCTTTTTTTTTTCTTTTTCTTTTTTTTGCATATCTTTTGTTTTTACATCACCTTCATTTCAAACTATATTCCCATTCCTTTCCCAGAGAACCATAATCTATAAGCAAGAAATAAAAAGTGAGAAGAAAAAGGCAGTTCAGCAAAACTAATCAACTGAGCCTGGCAGTGTATGCAATATTTCACACCCTAGTCCCCCTCCTCTGCAAAGAAAGGAGGAAGGGTCATTTTCTTATCTAGAAAAATGTTTTCATGATATTGTTTCTCCCCAGTTCTGCTTTCCCTAGCCACAACTTCCCATACCCAGTTATCTCCCCCTTCACCCCCCCCCCAAAGCCTAGGTGATACTTGACATTTCCATAGCTGGGGTTATTGAGGAATTAAGGAAAAGGTGTCCAGAGTTAAGAGAAGTGATGAGAAGGAGGAAACAGGAGTGGAGAAATGTAAGCCAGCAGAGAGGCTGCTCGAGGGGTATATGGCTCTCCCCCCACCTCCATTTGCATCTCTTGGCTCTTGGAAGGTTCTATGGTGAACCTTGCTGGAGAGGAAATGGTAAAGAGAGGGAGACTTTGAAACACATTAAAGCTTTTGGTCCAGGAAGGCAAATGTGGAATTAAAAGCCAATAAATAACCATGAGGAGGCTTTTTGGTGCCGTTTCAGGGTTACCTGGCCTCTGCAGCTTCCCCAGAATCCTGCCTAAGTCAGGCTGAGACTTATATAACTATTGCCAAACTGACTTTTCTGCAGAGCCATGGGGCATGTGCCCTTCCCTTTATGGACACTCACTCCAGAGGCCTCCCCCTAGCTCAGTGCTCTGGATTGCCTCTTTTGGCAGATGGAGAGACAGACAGAGATAGAAAGACAGAAGAAGAGAAAGAAAAAACAGGAAAGACAGAGACAGGAGAGAGAGAGACAGAGAGAGAAGGCAGAAAAGCAAAGAGAAGAGAAATAGAAGGAGAAAGGGATAGACAGAGCCAGAACAAGATAGAAATAAAATGGGGGAGGGGGGCAGCTAGACGGCGCAGTGGATAGAGCACCAGCCCTGAAGTCAGAAGGACCTGAGTTCAAATGTGACCTCAGACACTAAACACTTCCTAACTGGGAACCCTGGGCAAGTCACTTAACCCCAATTGCCTCAGCAAAAAAAAAAAATGAAATGGGGTAGGGGAAGAGAAGAGAAAGAGAAAGCAGGGCCATGTCCCTCCCTGCTTTGTAGCAGATAGTTGACTCAGCCTGGGGTCTATGGTGGATAGTAGGTGTGAAAAGTGTCTCAGAATGTCTAAGTGCAAAGAGCCCTCCATTCCAGCCCTGCTCTCTACGGGGTCCCTTCCAGACCATCCCCAAGAAGGGATCATCTAGCTCGTGTTTGGAGCCCCAGGGAGAGGGAAGTTGCCACTTCCTCTCTTGGTTCTCCTTGTTACCAAAGATTTTCCCTCTCATCTAGTCCCTTTGGGCCTCTGGGCAGCTTCCAGCCATTGCCCCTAGATCTGCCCTCTTTGCCAGCCTTTCACGGACAGCTAGAAAATCTTCCCTTAAATCTTCTCTTCTCTAGAATAAACACCCCCAGTTTCATGCTTGTACCTGTAGCTTTCTACCTGATATAAACAGGAAAATTGAAAGTCAGGAAAAGGGAGAGGTTGGACAAGAAATCAGTTTTTTGGGGGGAGGAGGGAATCTCTCAAATTAAAATGGAATCTAAATTCTTACTAGCTCCTAGTAGGGACCAAATGTCAACTATGGCCATAGTGTTTGATGGTAGAGGTGTATAGAAGGAAATAAGTGATTCTTGTAGCCAGCTGGCCTGTCTCATTTCCATAAGAGTAGCCTACCAGACTGGCCTTCCTGCTGGATCTTCTAGGTGGAGGCCTTCTAGGTTTGGCTGTCTCTTCCCTCTGCTCCCCCCAAATGAACTTGCCCATGATTCTTAGGGCTTTAGAAAAGGATGGTGCTGAACCCATATTTTTGATTTGTTCCCCTTTCTTTCTGTAACTTTAGCAAACAAGAAGGGCAAATTCCTTCGCAAAAGGTTGGATGTTCTAAGTCGTGACAAAAAAGGTAGGACCTCCAGTCATTGCCTGTTCTGGGTTGCCATGTTGTGGGAAGATAAGAGGAATGGGTAATATCGCATGATGCTGAGCATGGGGAGGGCAAAATTTGGGAGTGGGGTGGGGGGTAGGATTCTGATGTGACCAATTCAAAAAGATAAGGGGTGAATGGGAGTTTTGGATGGGGGCTATTTCCATTTTGCCTTTGTAACCCCCCCCCAGTGCCTAGCACATTGCCTAATGCATAGCAGGCATTTAATGAATTCTTATTGAATTTGACTGAATGGGGAGGGGAGCGCGGAGTGGTCAGTGGAACTCAGAACTTGACAATGGCTGTTCTTCTGCCATCACCCCTCTTGGGCAAGTCCCCGAATCCTATAAATACTAAATCGAATAAAGGGAACCCATTGAACACTCCTTTCCAAGACTACAGATAAGGGATACCATTTCCACATGCTGTGGAACAAACCCCTTAGAATCACAGGCTACTGGAAGACATCCCGAAGAACACTGAATCCAACCAAGACCAGACTTGAGCCCCTCTACAACATTCCTAGCAGGTAGACATCCAGCCTCTGCTTGAAAGCCTCCAGGGAGTGGGAACCAAGCATCTCCTTGATCTGCCCATTCTCCTTAATTACTAGCTGTCCAAATTGTTATCAATGACCATGTTATAATAGATAATTGTTATATAAGATAAATATTTAATGATATCTAGCCTATATTGTCCTCTCTGGAACTTCCACTCATTGCTCCTCTTGTAGCCGAGCATAACACTGCCCCTCTTCCATATCACAATCCTTCAGATGCTTGAAGATGACAATCACGTCCCATCCTGCCCCAAGTGTTTTCTTCTCCAAGCTAACCACCAGTTCCTTCAACTGATCTTTAGATGACCGTTCATCATCCTCATAGCTCTCCTCTGGACATGCTCCAATGTATCAAAGTCTTTCCTAAACTGCCGTCCCCAGAACTGAATTTAAAGCTGGAGTTTTCCACCTGGATAACACACAAGATTTTCTCAAGTGCTTTGCTAAACATTTATTTTTATAAGATCATACTATGCTTTTACAATTTTTCTTTATCACCTACCCATATTTTCATCTCTTGTACATGACTTAAAAATCAAAGTTAGGATTAGTCCCCTGTGCATCCACATTGTTCTTTTCAGACATCTCTCTCTACCTTTTCCTCCTCATTAAAATTGTTTCGCTTTGCATAATCTGAATTTCATTCTGCTGAGCTTCTCATCCTTCCAGGGATGGCTTATGCTGCAGAATTTTAGGCTATGTTGTCCTTTTCTGAAAGGAAACCTTATCCTTTGAAATGTGCTCTCCAAAAATCGATATCAGATTATCCCTGATTTTCCCCCCCTTTTATAAAATCTGAAATGGAGTAGTCACTTGTCTTCTAGGTTCTCATTATTTCCATCCCAGAAGTTAGTCTCTATTGTGGAGAATCACATCTAGAATAGAAATTTTTCTTCTTGTTTTTAATGACTCCTTTTCCTTCTCTTGTTTCTTTCCTCACTTTGTTCAAGCCCTTCATCATCTCCAGCCCTTCTCCTTCAGGTTGAGCTCTTCTCTTTCTTCTTAAATTTGTCAAGTCCTTCCAAATTTTCCCTTCCCTCAAATCAATCTCCAATCTTTCCCCCAATTTCAACGTTAAATCTTCTTCATAATTCCTTCTCTTTTTCCTTTTTCAATCCAAATCTTTCTCCTATATTCCTTTAGAGTTTCTATCCAGGATTCTTCAGTCCTCTGTACAGTCCTCTGTTTTTCAACTCCCAGAAGCCAGTCTGACCTAGGTCAAATGGGAGATAATGAAGTCAGAACAGCTGGATTAGGATCACTGCTTTGCTAATTACTGCCTTTGCGAACTAGGAGGAATCACTTAATGTTTTAGGGCCTCAGTTTCTTAATCTGCTTAATCTACTTAATTTAGTAATTCAAAATTCTGATTCTTCAGAGTTTATGGTATTATGTGTCATACAAGCATATCACATCACGTGAAAAACACTAGTATTAAAAAAGATGAATTTTTCCTTCCTGGGGGAGACTTGGGATCATGGAAAGTATTGTTTAGTTTTCCAAATGCAATCCAGATTGCTGTCATCTAATAGATTCTGAGCACTGTCTGTCTACAATCTAGACAATAGGCTTTCTTTATCCACTTGATTTTTCCCGTGTGCATTATAAGGATAAATTCTTCTCTGAGATTATTGATCTCATTTAATAGGCTTTACAGTATTCTTGAACTTGATATAGTCCAATTTCCTGCAGACAAGAGCATGTGGAGGACTTCACCTGTATAGACATAGGGAATATCTCTTGTATTTGGCTTCTGTTCTGCACATCTTCCATCATGAGCAAATAGCTTTTGTGATCCATAAGTCTTTCGGTCTCATGTTTTAAATGATTTTTAAAAATCAGGAGATTGTTCCAACAAAGTCCTGTTTTATCTATTAAGAAGCCCTGCATGGTATTAACATGTGTGTGGGAAACATTTTGTTGGGGGAGAGTCTTTAAGCCTGTATTCTACTCTACCCAATCAAATGCTTTTAAATAATCAACAAACAGTACTTAGAGTGGGATCTTGTACTCCTTGAACCTTTAAGTCAAGTATGAGACTGTAAAGATAGTGTCTGTTGTACAATATTATTTATAAAAGCCTGCCCATTTCTTTCTCATATTTTCACAGAGGATGCCCTTGATATGTAGGGTAGATTAATCTCACAAAGATTTGGTTGACATGAGAAAGTAGGCTTATGAGTTGGTAGTTATCAATAATGTCTCAATCATCCTTTTTGTAGAGTATTAACATCCATGATTTTTCCCACTTGTGTGTTATCTTTCCTTTTTACAAATATTTTGGGGTTTTTTTTGTCTCTCCATTGTGGTGATTGCTTTACTTTGGTTCAACTTCCATAGGAAATAGTGATGGTCCATGTTAATGTCTGTTCCTTGTTCCTTCATCCATTTATTGGACATCAATAGCCATTTGATTAGGTTAGCTTGGAACTATTTTGATTGTACATCATTGCTCACTTTTCATCTTTACACTTTTTTTTTCTAATTTGGTATTGAGTTTGATCTTTCCTCTAGCAAGCCAGTGGTCTTCACCATGACCCCTGTATCAGCAACAAGTTGTTTCATATATTATAAGAGAAAGTCAATTTCATTTTTGAGATGTTTCTTGTGAATGTCTTTTTTGTTATGAGCATGAGCATTGCAAGATAAGATGACCAACTACTCTTTGAAATGATGTTTCTTGTCTTTAGAAATCAACTTCATTTCTTTCCTTATACCTTTTGGTATCATATATGGTGAGACTGTCCCATATTGCGATAATTTAGTTCCTTCGATGCTTTTACATTAGTTGGGGAATAGACAAGAATATTGCATTTAGAGTGCCAACAGATTAATAAATTGTCTAAAATAGAGTGATTCTTAGCTTATACCCCTTTTCTACAGCTTTACCACTATAACTATAGAAATGGAAGGGAGCCATAGAAGTCTTGAGTGCCATTTTGTATTTTTCTTTGTTTTACAGTTTGCCATAGCCAAAGAATGTACCATTTAGTTTAATCCCCTATGGTAAGGTTGGCTCCAGACAATAAATTAAAACTCAAGTAGGGGACTTTGGAGTTTTCAGTCATGTCCAACTCTTCATGACCCCATTGGAGTTTTTTTGGGGGGCAAAGATACTGGAGTAGTTTGCCATTTCCTTCTCCAGCTCATTTTACACACGAGGAGACTGAGGCAAATGAGATTAAGTGATTTGCCCAGAGTCACAGAGCTAATAAGTGTCTGAGACCAGATTTGAACTCAGGAAGATGAGTCTTCCTGACTCTAGGTCTTGCACTCTATCCACTATGCCGCCTAGTTACCCCTTAATCTGGAAATTACTGTCAGCCATTCCCTGAAGAATCACCTAAATTCTGTGTAGAGGTCCAATCGACACTCCTCAAGCAAATAGTAATGGAGCTAGAGAAGTTTCAGAGAAGGACAACTAAAGTAATTGAAAGGATGGAGTGGTGGTGGCCTGACCAAAAAAAAAAGTTGAGGCTTGATGTTTCTAGGCTCAGGAAAGGTGATGGAGACAAGCAAATAAATTTGTTTATCAAGCTCTAGATCCTAAGTGGAAGGAGACTCTTGGAAAGATGAAAAGGAAAATTTCGGACAAAACAAAGGTCAAAATTTACTTTAGGGAAACTCCTCTCCAGAGAGGATATAAGCTAAAAGGACAAACAGTTTGACAAGTGGTTGGATCAATTTTGGGGTGACAGATCTGGACTGAGAGCCAAGAGACGAGCGTTTGAATCTCACAGCCACTGACCAGCAGTGGTTCCTCTTCCTTCCCTTGGCCTCAGTTTCCTCTTGTATATGAGAAAAGAGTCTTACTGTTTAGATGATCTCTAAGATCCCCTTGACCTTCAATCGATGAATCAATAATTCCTTGAGGGGTAACCGCCAAGTCTTGAGTTCTAGCCACCTCTGTAAATTCCCATGTGCACACCCCTTATCCAAAATGTATGCAGCTATCCTCCTGCACCTTCCTCTTTTGACCCAATTTAGTTTCCCCAGATAATGCTCAGACCTTTGGGATCCCCCTCTCCCAAGTCATTGCCAACGACTTGGCCAACAAACGGCAGAGGGAAGCCATGAAGGTTCCTCGGAGACAAGGCATCGATGTGGAGGCTTCTGTGCTTCGGTTCCTCACAGAAAAGCATCGCCAGTGCATGCAAGGAGAACACTCCCTGCTGGGAGCCCTGATGGAGTATCACAGGGAGCCTCTGACTCCCCTGTTTGCAGAGCATCCTCCCAAGATCCAGAGAAGGGTAAGTTCCAAACTTAGTGTGGTACAAGGAAGTATTGTGTATGCCTTGAGAACCATGTAGAATTGGGAGTTGTGATAACAGTTATTTCAGAGAGGGTGCTACCCTCACAAGGTTAATGGAGAAGGGCCAGAACTGGCTTCTCTGGCCCCTTCTTGGTGGAAGCAGCAGTAACCTGAGTCTTTGGACACTTGTCCTACCGTGAGCAGTCTTGGATGGCTTAAGGAAGGTGGTTAATTTATCTAAGTGAGTATTGCTTAGGAAGTTATCTTGAACTTGCATGCTTTTTCTGGTTTAAAAAAATTAATGTTTTTAATTAACAAACATTTAAAAAATTAATCTGTCCCTTGTCTATCGTTCCTTGTCCTTCCTACTTCCATGAGCAAATTAAAAAGAAACCCCCCTCCCCCAAATAAAGCCCTCAGTAGCTAGTCCGGGAAAACAAATTCCCACATTGGCCATGTCTGAAAAAAAAAATACCTCTTTCGGCATTTTAAGTTCATCACCTCTCTGTCAGGAGGTGAGTGGCATGTTTTGTGTTCATTCCTTTGGATTCGTGATTCATTGTTGTGTTGGTTGGAGTTGTAGAGTCTCTCAAAGTTGCTTTTCTCTGTGATATTATCATTGTACAGATCGTTTTCCTACTTCTGCTCATTTTGCTGTGCATCAATTCATAAAGGTGTTCTCAGCTTCCTCAGAAATTGTCCATGTCAGCATTTTTATGGCACAGTGATCTTCCATTGCATCAACACATCAAGATTTGTTTAGCCATTCCCCAACAGGACATCTCTGTAGTTACCGATTTCTGGATACCATAAAAAGAGCCACAATTAATATTTTTTAGGTTCTTTCCCTCTTTCTTTAGTTTTCTGGGGTAATGTCTATTAGTGGCATATCTGGGTCAAAGGCTGTACACAATTTGGTTACTTTCTGGGAATAGTTCTAAATTGCTTTCTAGAATGGCTGGACCAATTCAGTTCCACCAACTATGCATTAGTGTATCTGTTTTTCCTTTAGCCCCTCCAACATTTGCCATTGTCTTCTTGTCATCTTTGGCAGTCTGATGTGTGTGAGGTGGAATTTTAAAGTTGTTTTAGTGTGCATTTCTCTAATTGTGCATGGCTTCCATGTTACACATTCCATGCTTCCTGGTTGTCTTGGCAGTTTCCAGAAGAATCCCAGTGGGGACAGAGTGGGGAGGGGGCCAGACAGAGTCATCACTGCCCAATTCCTTCCTAGAGTCTCCCCATTTTTCTGCAGGGGGGCTTATCTGTTGACTGCATTTCCGATTTGGATCAAGGCAACTCGCGCCTATTGGAGGCCCTGCAGCTCTCTCTCCCTGCCAGTCAGGAGGGTGTAAAGCTCATGGGCAATGAGGAGAAGTTGGGGCTCAACCCTATTTTCCGACAGGTCCCCGTTATTGTGGACAAGTGCTGTGAGCACATCGAGGAGCATGGTAAGGATGTGAGGGGAGGAGGGAAGGAGGGAATTTTAAGTGGGGTGAAAAAAATAGACAATAGAATGGTTTGAGCGATGTCCAGTCACCCCACCTTTTGTTACTGCATCTAGTCTGGTCCCCTTAGATACAAGCAGCTCTAGCACAGAAAGAAAGGGAAAAAAATCCATGGAAGAAGAGATTAGGGAAGTTCAGTTTGGTGAGGAGAAACTATTCCTACCTTTGTAGAGTTAGAAAGCTCCTCAGAGGTCACTTAGTCCAACCTGCACCTGAATGAGAATCCCACACTCTCCACAACACACCCAGCAAATGGTTATCCAGTATCTACCTGAAGACCCCTAGTGACAGAGAGTTTGCTACTCCAATAAAAATAGCTGAAGATGATTGTTACTAGTCAGGTCTTTCCTATCCAGAACTTGACTAATCGATTTACAAAAACACATAGGAATTTGTTTATTCCCTTTTAAATTTCATATCGTTCATTTTTCTAGCCATGATATCATTTTGTAACTTGATGATCTCATCTATCATATTTGCTCTGCCCCCAACTTTGTGTTTTCTGCAAAAATGAACATCCCATCTATGCCTTTATCCCAATTAATGACAAAAATATAGACCAGCCAGGACCATGGACAGAGTCCTAGTGGCTCTCTAATTGAGGTTGACATTATTTTCATCTACCAAGACTCTTTGGAAGCATTTTTTTTTTTACTAGCTAAGAATCTACATAACTGTGCCTCCCCACAACTGGTTCACAACGGCATCATTACAGATTTTGTCAAATACTTGGTCAAAATCAACACATGCATGTCTGTGACATTCTCCTGATTTCCAAACTTAGTAACACTGTTTTAAAAGGAACTGCAATTAGTTTAACATGAATTATTCTTCATAAACACATTAGCTCCTAATTATCAAGGTGTTTTTTTCTAAATCCTTACAAGCCCTCTATTTAATTATCAGTTCTTCCTAGGGATTGATAGCAAACTGAGTGGTTTCCAGGTTTGGGATTCCACCCTTTTCTACAACTTTTTGAAAACTGGAATGACATTTGTGGTCAGAATATGAACAATTCATTGAGCAAGGTTACAACTCATTGTGGGGCTGGGGTTAGGGGTCCATCTAGAACAGGGAGCAAGGCTTAGTCTGGAACCAGGGTTAGGTAGAAGACCCATTAAGCATACAGCCTAATGAGATATGGAGACACAAGTGAAAAATTCCAGGGTGCTACTCCAGTGGATTCTAGAGCCATGATTTCTATCAAAATGACCCCTGGTTGAGAGAAGGAACTCCTTATTTTGGCAGTGGACACTAGGCATCAGGAGGTGGATAGTGGACTGGCACTTAGGGCTAGTGTTACTTCATGTCATGTCTAACTATTCTTTCAGGTCTGAAGACCCTTGGGATTTTCCGTGTTGGAAGCTCCAAGAAGAGAGTGAAGGAGGTAGAGAGATATTTACATGACTGATTTGGGGAGATACAGGGATAAGGGTGGTACTTGGGAACAGGTGGATGTGTGGGAACTCCCTCAGAGAACAGTCAAGGTATGCTCCCTCTGGGGACTTGCCTGATTGGCTATTTCTCCTTGGACACTCTTCTGGGTGAGCTGGCTTCCACGTTTCGGGGCAATGGGGAGAGACAAGGGGAATAATAACAGAAAGCACATTCAGGAATGTTAGAAACTAGAAAATGGAAGAGGAGAATGAACTTAAATGTTCAGAAGAAATATGAGTGGGAAGGGAAGTCAGGGAGGGGGAAGTTAAAATTATTAAATAAACAAGTAAGGGAGTCTTTCCCATATTTTCCAAAGAATTTTCACTGGGATGGGACTAAGAAACCAGTTTCTCCATTTATATTCTCCATCACTGGAGGTTGAGTTCTCACCCATGCTTTGAGGCCTGGGCAGAGGGAGAGAAAGGGAAGTGTAGACAAAATCCTGTCTGACGGTGCAGACAGCCTGTCATAAGGAAGTTTCTGGCTTGACAGAGAAGAAAAAATCCCTAGTCTCAGGGAGCTCTACCTACCATTCTGAGAGAGGCAGTATGGTATAGTGGATAGAGTGTTGGATGTCAAGTCAAAAAGACCTGTATTCAAATCCAGCCTCTGACATATTAGCTATGTGACCTTGGAGAATTCCCATCAACTCACAAAGTCTCATTGCCCTCATCTTGAAAATGATGGGGTTGGATCCAGTGGCCTTTAAGGTTCCTTCCAAATTGAAAGTGAATATCCTTGTACAGGAAAGCTATTAAATTGATGGGGGAAGTTACCCACAGGGAAATTATGGTAGCGTGGGGGAACCATGGCTCTTCCCATGAAGAAGACTCAGTCTGATGGGGAAGCACAGTCTCTGAAGAGTTCCGTGATGGAATGAAATAGTGAATGGGCAGGATGGGAGAGGCATGGCAGCATGAAGCCATGGGTGGGTCCCAGAGGAAACTGGGAGGGAGGAATGCAATGGGCGGAGGTGGGGCATGAAGGAAGGGATGGAAATGGTGGAGGGGACACCCAGGAGATTGGGGTGAGGAAAACTTTGGGCCTCCAGGTGTTCTGTGGATGGACCCGATTGTGTTTGATGAGTTCTTTGAGCTTATTTTAGCAGGTATCCTTGCTGGAGCACCTCTGAACTCCTATAGCGAATTGTGCCTCTTTTGTTCCTATTTCTTATCACGTCCTGACTCTTCTGGTAGTTTCTCGGGTCCATGTCTTGTCTTGTCTTGTCTTGTCCTGTCTTTTCTTGTTTCTTTTTGTAAACTAGAAGCTCTCTGAGGGCAGGGATCATGTCTTAGGCACTTCTGTATCCCCCATCATTCCACGGGATAGCAATCAACCAATCAATCAAAAGCTGTTTCTTATGCATTCTATGCCAGCATTGGAGACACAGAGACAAAAGGGGGTCCCCTAGAATGTTAAATATAGGCTTGGAATTTCAGTTTTTGTAGCACTTAACAATTTACAAAGAGGTTTCCTCATATAACTGTGAGGTGATTGCTATCCTGGTTTTACAGATGAGTTTGAGAGAAGGGAAGTGAGTTGGCTTTGGCCACATAGCTAGTATGTGGGGGAGCCGAGACTAGAACCCGGGTTTCCTAACAAGCCTGAGACTTTTTCACTGCACTGGGCTGGCCCAAATTAAAAGGGCTTGTGAATTTGCCATCAGACAGAGCACTTGAAGGTTTACAAATCCCCTTCCTCACAGCCACTTTCTGGGGTCAGCACTGCCAAGATTCTTAGCTCTATTTTGCCAAGGAGGACACTGAGACCCAAAGAAGAGAAGGATCTTGTCCAAGTTCAGATGGGGAGCAAGTAGCAGGCATTCAATCCCAGTTCTGGCTGCACACCTAGTGTTTCCTTGTTCACTGTAGGTCTTTAGCAGACTGTCTGCAAAGGTGCTCTGAAGCTGGGAAGCCTTCCCAGAGCGCCTCAAACTGCTCCGGCTACACAGAAGACTGAAGGGAGGGAATGGGAGGAGGGAGGGGCAGCAGGACAGCTGCCTCATTCTTCCTCTTTTCCTCCTTTTAGCTTCGTGAAGAATTTGATCAAGGCTTGGACGTCACACTGGATGAGACACAGAGTGTTCATGATGTGGCAGCACTGCTTAAGGAGTTTCTACGGGATCTCAGTGAGCCCCTGGTGCCCCGGGAGTTCTACCAAGTTTTTCTCCGAGCCGCCAGTAAGTAAATTCTTAAATCCTGTGGAGCTAGGTAAAGGCGAAGGGCCCTATTTTGAGCACAAAGGCAAAGCAGGAGGGCACGGAGGGAAAGGCCGGGAAAGGTAGGACCTGGTTGTTCCCTAGACAGAGGAGATCAACCACTCTTCCAGGATGGAGGAAAGTCCCCACAGTGGGCACCTCAAGGCCCTTTCAGTTTCCAGAGACACCGATTTTTCTTTGGTCGCAGGCAGCTACCAAGACACATTTCCTAAGATCTAAGATGTCTGGTGCCTAGCTAAGATGGCTCAATCTTATGCCCTCCTTCTCCACAGGTCTGCCCACTGGTGAGAGACTGGCTGTCTTGCAGCTTCTGATTTATCTGCTGCCCCCATGCAACTGCGATACTCTGTACCGCCTCCTGCAGTTCCTGGATAAAGTGTCCAAGCATTCTGAGGACACCATTGGGCCTCAGGGCCAGATGGTAAATGGGCAAGGAAGGAGGTTGAGGGAAGGGATGTGAGAGGGACAACAAGGACTAATCTGACTGGATGCAAAAAGACACACTAAGGAAATGACAGAAATGTGCAACCATGTCTTCTTTTGTTTCCCATTCACTCCTTCGTTTTCCTCTCTAGATTTCTGGCAATCGGATGACCACCGCCAACTTGGCTATGATTTTTGGACCCAACATCCTGCAGAAGGAGAAGATGCACGAGAAGGACACCAAAGTTCTGGGGATGGAGGAGAGCACAGCCATGATCACTGTGCTCCAGACACTGATTGAGAATTTCCGGCTCCTTTACATGGTAGGAAAAAGAAGCTCACTTGGCTGATCTTGCCTTACCATCCCCCAATTCCCTTACTTCCATTCTGTCTGTTGGTAGTATATGGTGTTCCACCATCTTGGAACTCGAAATAATAGAAGAAAATGATGATTTTTAAAAGGGGTCTTTATTCATAAAGCAGAGAGCTGGGGAAACAGCCCTGGATGGAGTAGGTGGTCAGTAGGGGACCTAGAATTTCAATGAGGCAGAACCCGTTACTTCTGAGACAACCCATTTTGTATAAGAGCTCTTCAAGTAGTTGAAGAAGTATGTCCTCAACCTAAGTCCTCTCTTCTTTCCCTGTCCTCATAATGATATGATCTCCGGGTCTTTCATCATCTTGATTGCTGTCCAACTTATTGATGTACTTTCTAAAATGTGGCACCCAAAACTAAACACTCCAGATGTGGTCTAACTAGGGGACAGTAGCAAGAGACTGCCATTTCCCCGCCTCTTTCAGTACAATGATTTTCTCAACTTTTTTGGCTTCTGCATGACACCATTACCATGCATGAAGCTTGCACTGCATTTAAGAAAAGCCCTGCACCTCCCCGGCTCATACAGTTAACTTAGTTTTCTTGACTCTTAGGCCATCCCCAGGAAATGATCTAAGTAGAAAAATCCTACAGTCAATTCTTATAGGAAAGGGGAGAAAGAGGAAATAGAAACACAGGGAAGAGTTAATTCTCTGGAAAGCTGTCGGGGTAAAGGGGAATCATAGGGAGGAAGCTTCCCTCATGGTCCTGTCCATGACAGTGAAGGACTCAATGTCTCTAGGCATTTGGCCCCAGAGCTAAGACTCCCAGAGAGGGATTCTAGCCTGGGAGGGAGAAGACTTTGGGTGGTTGTCCACTGAAGGGCCAATTCCTCTCCCAGGTGCCCCCTGATGTGCAGAGTGAAGTGCTTCTCAGCCTGTGGCACACTGACCCTGATGTCATTGAATATCTTCTGCGTCAAAAATTCAAGACCCCCATGCCCTTGGCAGTCCCTGAGACATCTGCTTCTGATAGCGAGTCCACCTCTGCTTCTGAATGTGTCTCTGCTTCTGGATCGATCACCTGCTCTGCCCTCGAATCTGCCACATCCTCCATCGTTCACTTGTAAGTAGCTCAGGAGAGTGGGTGATCATCTCAGACTCGGGGCGGGGGGACCCCAGAAGCTGTATTTTTCAGCCATGAGGAGTGGAGAGAGGTAGCAAGAAATGAGAGAGAATGATATCAAATTGCCCTCTATGAGACCCTCCTTCATTCATTGATCTACTGAGCAAATGTTTATGCAGATTTTGTATGTGGAGGGGAGGGGGGGCTATAATTTCTATTTTTAAGTTCAGTAGAAGAGTATACCCAAATTACCCCCAATGGACAATGTTGGGCTTCTGCTACAATTGAGAATGTCAATTCCGAAGGTAGCTCAATTTGGCTCTTCCTGCTTCCCGCCCCCCCCCCTCAAAAATGGTTCTGTTCAAATCTACCTTCCCTTTTCCCCTCAATGAAATCCACTACTCCTCTCCTTAAATATAGATAATGAAAAATCAGCCAAAGATCCTGGAGTAGCTTACCCTTTTCAATTTCAGGGGTGTGCGCAAGGAAACTGATGAGGCCGTGGCCAGTACCAGTTCTGGGGCAGTCCAGATCCCCACTCTCTTCCCGCCGTTTTCCTTTCTGAGGCTCCCTGGCCGCATGGAAAAGGAAACTACCAAGAGCTCCAAAACAATCTTCTGCCTGCGCCCCTTCAGGTCTGGCCATGGAGCTCAGAGCCCTGATGATGCCTCCTCCAGCCAAGGTGAGCCCAGAGTTTGGTGATATGTTTCAGGGGCCATGTTGGGCAGGGGCCCCTGTTGGCCAAGCCAAGAGCTCCATTTCAGCCCTGGGCTGTGGTTTTCAGTACCTGAGGAAAACTGAAAGGGTTACACGATTATAAGATGATTGTTAATATTTGATTGTTGATCATTGGTAATATTTTTGCAGGAGTCTGCATGAGGCTGTTCTCATCCCACAGCCAGCGCCAGATGGCCCGTTCCGAGGAAGATGTCGTGGAAGAACAGGCCCCCCAGGCTGCAGCCAAAGAGGAACAGGATGAGGCTGAATACAAGGGCAAGGGCAAGGGCAAGGGCAAGGGCAAAGGCAAGGGCAAGGGAAAGGGCAAGGCCCCCGCAAAATCTGAAAAGCGGGCCAAATCTCCCCTTTCTGATGATACCGATTCTGAACCACGCCCTGGCTGCAGCTGGTTCCAGTCCTAAATGGACACCTATCTATTGCTCGCTCTGCGATTTCTGCTCCCCTCCCCCACCGCCATCCTCACCCCCGTAACTCCCTTACCACGTGCCGGGCAGGATCTGACAGGTGCCAACTTGTAGAGTGGTGTGAGAGATCTAGGTGGGTGAGAAATTTGAGCCTGAAACTCCAGAGGCCATCAGTCATGACTGAGTCAGGCTCTGTGGGGAGGTGGAGAGATTCCCATGAGATCTCACACCTGGAGAGCCCTCCAGGCCAAGATTTCCAAAATATTTCTGTCCTCAGTAGAAGGGATGGTCCGGGTCTTCATCTCTTCTGACAAATATCACACAAGCCGATGACCCAGAAACATTCCCAGTTTCTTTGGTGCTGTTCTCTACTTGGGAGCCTCGGGGGAGAGGGACCAAAGTTTGAGAAGCCCGAAAGACCATGGGGTATGAGAGAAGAAGGGGACTTTGGGGGCCACTTAGTTTTCCATCATAAAATGAGGTGGTTGACCAATGGTCTTTGAGGTCCCTTTCAGCTCTCCATCTTATGAGCCCAAGACTCCCCATTCCAAATCCACTAAGCAGGAACCAGGTGTCTCAGGCACCTTGCCCCTCCGGTTTCATTCAAGCAGACCTGTTACCCGTGCACAATGATCTCCCTATTGATGTATCTTTTGGTATAAGAACTCCTTTTAAGGCACACTGCCAAACCACCCCCTCCCCTGCTGCTTTTCTTTTGTGGATGCATGCCACTTACGTATACTATCCCCACCCCAGCTATTCCCCACAAAGAAGTTCAGTAGGGACCTTCCTGGGCCCCTTGTGGAGCTAGAACCCAGAAAAGCTGAGAAACTTGAGGGGATACACATACTAGCTCATAGCCACCTCTGGGCTCTACTCTAAACAGTCAGACCACTAGCCGCCCCAGACGGCCCTTCTTCCATCATGGTGCAGTCTGCTCAGGTCTCATCACCAATAAACCTCATGTCAGACACTCTTACAAGTCATACACAACCGGTGAATGGTTTACAACTGGAGAAGGTACTCGAATTAGTTTAGTTGAAGATGCTTTCACGTGTAGAATGAGTCGTTTGCAGATATCCTAGGTAGGTTTTACGTAGGAATCTTTTATGTGCAACCCTCTCCTCTACCGTTACTGTATCTTCCGCAGGGTTTCCGCATTCGCAGGCTATGAGCTGGTATGTAGGATTGAGCATTTCATCCGACAGTTAACACTACAGTTGGCTATGAGCCATTATGATCTATCATGTGAGCAGTATGGTATATTGATCGAAAGTACTTGAAAATGCACGACACTGATGGATAAAAGCTGCTGGGGAAATCAAACTTTAGATGTATACTGTTTTTGTGGTGTGTTGTAATAAACAATGTGATTTCAGCATCAAAATGTTGTCCTTGGCTGTGATTTCGAGATTGTTCTTGAATGGGTGGTTCACAGAGGGCCAGCAAGCACTGAGCTGTCCTTTACACTCTCTGGGGCAAAGCTCTACCCTGGTCTTAGAGTTCTCTAGAAGAGCTAAAGAATGAGTTGGCTAAGAGCGGAGGGGCCTGCGTTACCATGGACAGAGGTCCGAGGGGCTCAGCTCAGAGCACAGACCAATCCAATAGTAGCCATTATCTTCTACAAATACAGAAAAGGTCCCAGAGCTGACAGGATGCTGCTGAACATATGCCCAGTGCTCTCAGAGAGGAGAGCCCTCTTACAAAGTTGTAAAGAAAAGAACACTGGAGGATAAGGCAGGAGACCTGGGTCTGAATCTCAGCTCGGATATGTACCCTTAGAGCCTCAGTTTCCTCATCAGTACAGTGAAGAGGCCAGATTAGATCACAGCGTGATCAATTTGGAGCTGCAGTATCCATGACATTGGGCATTCCTTTCACACATGTGGATTGCAGCTCCTCTATGCCTTATTGTTAGACTGCCCTTGTGAATTTCTCCTCGCCTCCTCGCCCAGTCCACCCCTTGATATTCAACCTCTGGTGATAAACCTCTCAAAATTAAGTTAGGCTGGTCCTCGAACTAATGGGCTGGAAAATACCTTAGATTCATCAATCGATGAATCAGTCACCAAGCCTTTATTAGTCACCTACTATATGCCAGATACTCCCAGGTGCTGGGTGTACAAAGACAAAGACTGAAACAATCCTTACTTATAAGGGATCCTTATTCTCCCCTGAGGGAGGAGACAACAAATACATACATACATACACATGGGATCACAAAGACTCAGACATGACTGAAACAATTAAACAACAAAATTATATAAATTTGTACCTGACTCCAATTCTACCTCAGCTCATACTGGTAACATAGGTTCCCCAAAGGGATACTACCTTGGGTTTTAGCGATAATCCTATGGGTGGCTATCCTTCTAATATTGTTCTAATCGTGTAAGTCCCGAGCCCCCACCAATGTATTTTCCTCTTAGCAATCAGCTGGTAGAATTAAGAAACATTTTAGAAAAGGAATTTATTCAAATGGAATAATATGTCAGAAGTTATATAGCAGTTGCCCCCAAACCTGGGACACCTTGTCCTACAGATATACACAGAGATCATGGGGGTTTGAGCACCCAAATGATGTGTGTGGGTGATGTAGACACGAGATGATGGCAGGCACCAAACGTTGGGGTTTGGTCACGTGAAGAATTCCTAATGGCCATTCTCTTTGGGAAAAGCTAGATTTACTTAGGGGGAGAGGTTACAGATAAAATGGAGGGATAAAATAGGCATTGGGAATGGTAAATATGAAATAGAGTTGGGAGAGCATATAAAAGACAAGTTCCTCAGTGGAACTCACAATTACCCAGTAGAAAGGCAACATGTCATGAGGTTGGGGCATGCCCTTAGCTGGCAGGCTAAATCTTGAAAGGGACTTATTACCCTAAAGGAGTTAGCTGTAAGGAAGAGAAGTGGGGTTGGGAAGCCTAGTGGAGTTAGGGGAGATACCATGTGGCTTGTGGGAAGGGAAAAGGGAAAGACACCAAGAGGCAAAGTGCCGTGGCAGACTGACTCAAAGGAAGGCAGCAGCCATGGGATGGTCCATAAGTAGATTTTACAGGGAAAATTTAACCTCAGGTACATGACTGGGATTTCTGACAGGACATGGCAAGGTGAGGCTGCTCAAGGCCCCTGCAGAGGGTGGCTCTCAGGGGTTTGACATAATTTGCATTTCAGACTGGAAGACCTTCCCAGAAGGTGGGACCATGAAGCTAAACTGTTCTCCATCAGTGCCTCCTCCCTGCCTGCCTCAGGGATTCATTTTTATCAATTCCTCTGCTAATCACACCTAACATTAAAGATCTCATCAGAATGGACATGAATTTAAAATACAATGGTAGTGAGGCAATATGTGGGAAACATTCATGCCCAAGGTATCCTCTGAACTGATAGGGCCTCACTGCCATATAGTTCTGGAGAGTCCTCATGAAGTTCACTGAATTTCAGTGTAAATGATGAACAAGGAACTCAACTGCTAAACTGAGATGGGTCCTTGAAGGTCACAGAGTTTCCACTGGATGGGTAGCTCAGATGACCTCACTCCTCCTCATAGGGTATGGTACCTAGATTAAATTGGTTTTGCCAATGGGTTGAGTCAAACAAGTTGCTCAACTGTGGAACAGTTGAGCTGTTCCACTAGGCTGGGAAGATGGCTTGGCTGCTGGGGTTGTAGCTGTCTGAGCCAGGCTGAGTGTATTGCACAGCTGCTAGGCTCTTTATATGGTACATGTCTGCTGGATGGATTGAAGGATTGTAGGTTTAAGGCTGATAGGTCCCTTTGAGTCCATTAAATCCCCTCAATTTATAGATGAGGAAACTGAGGCTAAGAGCACCAGAGGGGCTTGCCCAGGTTCACACCATTAGTAAGAGTCTGAGGCAGAATTAGAATTTAGATTTAACTCTAAACCTAAATCTATCCATTGAACCAGCTCCCTGGACTCCCTTCTAAATAGGCTGCAAAAGTCTTTACCAGCTTCAGCCCTTTGGGTGGGTGTTACCATATTCTCTGTAGCATCTCTTCTTAAACTCACTTGCAGTTTTGGTTCCAACATTTGTCCTTTCCAGAAAGGAGGTGGGAGAAATCTAGCCTCTCCTGCTTGGTAATTATTCCTAATTCAGTGCAAGTTCCCTTAATAAAGGGCATCTATACTAACTGTAATCAGCCAGTTATACTTTCCAGGTTCCTTTTGGGGTCTTATGCCTCAGGTTATCCCTTTGTTGAGTTATTCAAGCTCTGAGCCTCTTTCTAAGGTTTGGGGTGTTTCCTTTACACCTGAAAGAGCTTCCACTTTACATTTCACTGTCTGCTTTTTATCCTTTTCTGAAGTCTATAGGACGTGCTATTACAAAAGAAAGTAAATACAAGAAACCTCAAAGTAGTTAAATACAAAGTAGTTGAGGTAGGGCTCTCAGGAAAGATTCGTAGAAAATGGCAAAAGCGCAGAGTACAGAAGGAAGAGGGAGAGTCCGAGGCAGAGGTGAAGAGGGAAAGCATCCAAGGCATGGGGAATGGCCAAGGCAAAGGTGCAGAGATGGGGGAGGAATGATCATGTGTGAGGCACAAAGAGGCGGTCACCTAAGCCAATACCCTCCTTTCACACATGAGAAAACGGAATCCCAGGGATATTAAATAAGCACAAGGGCACTAAGTGGTCATGCTCAGATTCCAAAGCAGGTTCTTCCAGCTCTACATTCATTACTCTTTGGAGTCCCATGATTCTCGAGGGCCTCTTCCTGTTCTAAGCCTATGATCTCATAGACCTTGGACTCCATGGACAGCCTTTGAGGATCTGTCCATGGATGATGGTGCAACTGTCTGTCATTTGAAGTCTTTTCACCTTTGGAAGATCTGCTCCACCTTAGGCTTAATAGTCAGGACTGTTGAATATCAGAAACTTAAAGCAAACAAGCAAAGTAGCATGCAAATAAGAAAACTCTCTTTGAGGGTATACTTTTATCGTGCCTTAACTGTCATTGACCCTAACTTAATCTGCTCCTCATATCAGTTAGAATGCTTTCAATAACTCACTCCCCATCTCTAATATGGAGTCCCAACTATCAGAGAATGGATGTAGGACTCTTTGCCCTTCAGTTGTCTTCATAACTGCATTTATAGGTGGCAATCATCCATTTATTCAACTGAAAATGTATTAAGCATCTACTTTGTAGGAGGAATTGAGTACCATACAATTAAGGCAGCTCCAGTTCTCATAGAACTCACCATCTAGTAGCTCTCTCTCTAAACTGTTGCTTTCCACCTTGGGAACCAAGGGAAAGAGAAAATAATCTCAGTGGGCTTTGATACATTACTGCTACTGTGCCTGCTAATCACGATGACTAATATTTGTAGCACTCCAAGGTTTACAGAGGGCTTTCTTTACAATGCCCCTGTTATGGAAGGTAGTGTTATTGTAGCCATTTGACAGATAAGGAAAGGTAGAATCAGGGAGGTTAAGTGATTTCTTTTGGTTTATGTAGCAATGGCAATATTGAGAGCTGAACTGAGTCTACTGGACTCTAGATCCAATACTTTCCACTCTACCATGCTGTCCCTCAAACCAAAAGCAGAGGGCCCTCCCACAAATGGCTTTCTTCTAATCGTGTGTTTCACTGCCACAGTTCTCTGATTTCATGTGTTCTATTACGGGCACAACCTTGGTGAGGGGGCAGGGGTTGTGGCTGCTGTGGTTCCTGATAATGTCTTTCCTCACCACCTGACTCCCAGGTGAAAATGGACTCAGTTTCTTGGCACTTAACAGCAGAGCCACAAACAATACAACCCTCACCCACCCCAATCCTGGATATGTACAACTTTTAACTCGCAATATGGGAGAGTTATTGGCATGCTAAGGCAAACAAATCAAGGACATCCCAGATTCTCATCTATCTTGCTCAACCCCCAGACCTCAGTGGGCTTCTGACCACCTCGTATAGTCATGTGTGATCTCCCTGATTATTCTAACAAGTAACGTTTCCAAGATTTCATTAATGTGGCTACTCCCTTCACAGACCAATTATAATCCCTTCATGCCTTGGTAGACCTTTTGTATTGCTATGACCAAAATGATTGATTCCCTGGCAAGGCCCAGGTCAGGTAATAATAAGACCTAATATTTATATGGCCCTTTAAAGTTTGGGAACAACTTTACTTATATGATCTCCTTAGATTTTCATAATCATCCTAGGAGGTATTCTTCTCCCCATTTTACAGATGAGGAAAATGGAGTTGAGAGAATTCAAATGACTTGCCCAGTTCCACATATCAAGGATATGTAGTAGTATTCGAATTCAGCTTTTCCTGATTCCAAATCCAATGCTCAAGCCAAGAAGCCTCCCAACATTTCTGCCCACCCCAAGAGTATTTAGTAGAAGAGTTTCCCTGTAAACTTTCTCGCCTGAAATAGCCTGGCTCCCACAGCCCTGGAGGAAACACTGATTAAAACTGGTTAGCATTTCAACCCATATGTTCTCATTCACCACAGAACCGGTAGCTATGTCCCAGATTCTCTTCCTCCCCCTAGGTTTCTACCTGTAATTTTCTGGAATGGCTCTCCTCACTATAGTGACATCCAAATGGAGTCCTTCCTTCCTTCCCCCCTCACCTTCAGAAAGAAAAATTTTCTCTCCAAAACCGACCCCAACCCCGAAAGATTTGGACCTCCCTTAGCTGGAACTCAAATTTCTTTACTCAGATCCCCTTAGCAACTGTTGTAGTTTTCACAGGCTGCTCTCAGTTCCCAAGCACTTTTGTAAAAGCTTTTATCAGGGAATAACTTTAAGAACAACATTTTAACAGAAACACTGACAAGTTTCATCAACAGCTTTCATTCATTGGTTTAAGTATGGGTACAAATAAATGTTCTATAGCAAAACAGCAACATCGGTCCAATTGCTCTTCTCTGCCTTCTCTTCCTTGTCTTTTTCACTTTGCTCTGCCTTCTCACTTTAGCTACCATCCCCTGTCCCCATGTCCTGGCTCTAGGTGATTTCTGCCTTTCCCTTCCCATAAAACTGTCCACATCCTGTTCCCTATTATGTGGAACTGCTACTTCCTCTTTAGTGGGGCAGCTGACTTGTCAGAATTAGGTTTTAAGATGTGAATCTAAGCTGGCTCTCCCCAGAACCCACTTTTCTAGTATCCCAACCAACTCAGACCTGCCCCCAACTCTTGACCACTCACAGGCCCAGTGAGGACCTCTGTGGGAGTGTGCCCCCTGTCCTAAGGCTACAGGTGCTGAAATTTGGACTTGTGCCAGAGGGCAGATGCAGAAGAGAGCGGGCACATTCATGCCAACATGTGAAAGAACCCAGAAGCACTCTGAAGGGAAGTGAAACTTCAGGATAAGAGGCCTCTTGCTCTAACCACTGCTGTGTCTGTGGTCAGGGGGCATTATATTCACCGTGTTTCAGTCGGTGAATATAATTCTGCAACCTTGGGAGTAAAGCTGAAATGGTTTATTCTTTTTCAGTCTCCTTTGCCTCCCTGCCCTTTTCATAAATGCAATGGGGGCTAATGAGCAGATCACGTCTGGAGAGGAAGAGACCTAGCTTTGAGTGGTTAGTGCTTTCCAGGTCTGGTTTTCCAACCAAGTTAACCACCTGGTCAGCCTACTGGAATCACTTACAGAAAGTCTTCATATGGTCTAAAGTCCATATGGGGCTGCATCAGGCAGGTCCACTACCACTGCTCATCAGACCCCAGTATATATGGCTGGTCTAGTCTCTTGAGCAGCACAACCACACAGTTATGACCACAATGACCACAAATGTTTCTGGCCATTTCTCCCAGGAGCTGGGACCAGGTGTGCAGGCAAGCACAAGCACATACTCACCTATATACATACACACACACACACACACACAGAAAGGTACAAAGACAAAGGGGTGAGCACCCACCCACCCATACACACACACACACACACTCACAGATGTCCAAAGACAAAGGGGCTCCAAACCAGCATGATCACACATGGCTGCCCCATTAAACCAGCCAGGGTCTGCTCCTGAACTCAGTTCAATGCAATTCTTTCTGCAAGTCACAATATATTCCTGGTTTAAGGAGCAGAAGTGCTGCCCTCTCCACTGTAGCCTTGATATAGACAGACACTTCCAGAAGCCTCCCCTAAGTCTTGCTATCCCTCCTCCACTTATTCCTCAAGGGACCCTTTCCCCTCTGCTGGTAACCTCTCCACAATAATTCTCCAACTAAGCAGGGATGGGACTGATCATGATATTCATTTATCCAATGTCAGGCTCATTTCATGTTAGAGTTTGTTTATAACCTGCTGCACCTTCCTCCATGATCCCTGTGGCTTCTTCTGGAGGACACTGACATGTATACATCACTTTAGAACTTTGTTCTTTGTCAATGAGTCCATTAGAGAAGGGACTACTGTAGTTCCCTTCTCAGGGAGCATATTGGGGCTGAAAACAGTATGGGGGAGAGTGCAGTTGAGTTGGGAAAATGGAAAGACAGGGGCTTTTACCAATAGCCCCAATGAGATTTCCAGTCTTTCTCCCTACTCTGAGGCTATCCACAAAAAAGTAGAGAAAAATAGGGAGCCCAGAAGCTTGTGGGATTATGTTTATGTCATTCCATTATACTGGACCAGTAGACTTGTATATGTATGACCATAAGGACATAGATTTAAGAAGTGAGAGGACTGTTAAGTCTAGCCCCCTCATTTTACAGACGAGGAAAATGAGTCCCAGAAAGATTAAGTGACTCAGGGTCACCCAGCTAGTAAGTGTTTGAGGAAGAATTCAAATGTAGGTCTTCCTGATTTGCAAGCCCACCGTTCTGTACCACAGGTAAGCCTTGTCCACTCTGGGCAATCTGAGATCAGTTACAGGGTGGATTTCCCTGTATGCCTGTGCTGCTCTGCTTTGTTGATATGCCCATAATGTCTCATGTATAAGCCAGTGCCAGGAGCTGCTGGAGGTCTTGCCATGGAATTTACCGAACGCCACCCACAACTATCCTATAGACTTCTGTGCCCTCCCTTATTCTTTCAGATATACCTGTTTTAAAGGTAATCAGACCCTTCAGGATATGCATTTAGCAGGCATTTTAGGAGATACTGACTAAATAAAACATTGCTGTCGTTCAGTTGTGGCCAACTGTCTGAGATCCCGTTTGGGGTTTTCTGGGCAAAGATCCTGGAGTAGTTTGCCATTTCCTTCTCCAGCTCATTTTACAGATGTTCAGGAAACTGAGGGAAACAAGGCTAAGTTACTTCCTCAGGATCACACAACTAGTAAGTGTCTAAGGTTGGATTTGAACTCAGGAAGAAGACTCTTACTGGCTTCAGACTGGATACATAATCCACTGCTATCTAGCTGCTCCAAAGTAATTATAATGCTGGGAATATCAGAAAATTTGACAGACTGATGAGCAGAAGGGCTTTTGGCAGAATCTTTCACCTTATATTCTCTAGGGCAGGGGTTCTTAGACTTTTTTTAGATGTCATGGATCTATCTGGCAGTTGGACCTCTTCTTGGAAGACTGGTTTTAAAGTGAATAAAACAAAATGCATTGGACTGCAGAGGAAATCAATTATATTGAAGTAGTTATCAAAACATATGTTTAAAAAAACAGACCACCACTCCCTTTCTCCTCACCTCACCTTGGTTTAAAAGCCCCTGCTCTAGAGCCAGCTCTTTGGGAAAGATCCCATGTGGTTGCCTGCCATGATTTCATCTTCAGAGATTAGAGTTAGGCAGCCCACTCTGTTCCTCCCCCACCTCCTTAATGGCCTGTTAAAGCTTTTTGAAGCTTTTCTCACCCAGGGTCCTCTTGTTCTGGACTCGGTGACTTCCTAAGGCTGCCCCAATACTTTGTCACCTTGTGAGCTCCCAGCCTGCTGTTGCTTCCTTTTTCCAAATCAATAAGATGAGGCTGTTAATTATCAGTCCCAAGGAAGCTTGTTAGCTTGGCCTGATTATTTTCCCTAGATGTGAGAAAAACTTTCTGAAGTTACTTTTCCAAATTGCCTTTTTTCTCTAAAATTGACATCAATGATTCCCAGGTATTAATAACATCGCAGACAGTTTATTCCAAGTCTGGCCCAGGTGTCCCACCCAAAGACTTCTTGAAGCAAAGTTCTTGCTTTCCAGGAGTCCAGGCCTCTCGATTCTTTAGGTTTGGTCTCCTTTATCTTTTTTTTCTGAGGCAATTGGGGTTAAGTGACTTGCCCAGGGTCACACAACTAGGACGTGTTAACTGTCTGAGGCCCAATTTGAACTCAGGTCCTTCTGACTTCAGGGCTGGTGCCCTATCTACTGTGCCACCTAGCTGCCCCTGGGTCTCCTTTGTCTTTATCATTTCCCAGGAAAGGCCTACTACAAAGTTCCCTTGATCTCCTAGTTCACGGGCTCCAATCATTCTGTCCTTCTATCCCTTACCAAACATATTTTGGAAATTTGAGAAACTAAATCCTCCTGCTATATTCCAAGCATCACACATGCAGGGATGGACGGCCAAGAGTAAATAAGTTCAAAGCTTTGTGCAGTACAGAGGAAAGAGACAGGGGCTAGGATGCGTGGCCACAGGGCAGATGGCAAGTCCCTGGTCAGGTAGACCACAAGGGAAATGAATCAAATGGTTTGGGGCCAAGAGCTGCCCATATTCAGCATACGAGGAGTGTTTGGCTGACTGCCTCATCCATGGTAGCTCCAGCCAGGGTGGTGATTCCAAAGCTGAATAGATTAAGGGCACCCAGAGCATGGTCTCAGAAACTCTGATGGTCCAGGGGGAGCATAGATGAATGGATGTCAGAGATATGGTGGAGGTAGGTGGTCTGTTGGGATATGAAATATGGAAACATTTCTATTCTCGGGCATTCTCTAGCTTCTGACTTATGTTCAGATAAGGAAATAGAAAGCTGAAAGAAGCCAGCTGGGAACTGGGGGTCCAAGAACTCTCCTTATAGGCTCACCTGGGCAGGCACAAGGCATTCACTAAGTCCTTCTCTGCCAAGTTTCTATTTTCTCTTCCTCGGAGAGGGGGAAAGATAAATCCTCTCTCCCTGCCCCTGACTGCTTTATTTGAGTCTGGAAATCCAAGGGAGAGAAAGTATGTGATAAGGAAAAAAAAGAGGATGGGGCTGAGGCACTTCACAGCTCATGTTCATAGATCCCAAAAGGATCCATTCCTCTGCCCAGAGTCCATCTTCCTAAGCCTCAGTCAGCAAATCATCAGGAGGAAGGCCCTATTTCTGAAGCCCCAATCAAATAGATATTGGTGACTCAGTTGCCTTCCATGGCAGGTGCCTCTTCTAACAAAGGGCTAGGTCCTATAATCTCAAATTGATTGGGGGAACTCCTCAAATTGATAAGGGCCTTAGCTGATTCATCCCCTTATTACTCAAAGATATATAAAAGTGGTTTTCTCTGCCCCCTTTATTTTCTATTTGAAGTCTATTTGATTAGACTCTTAAGACTCCAAGCAAATGTGGACCAGCAAATGATGGTAGGTCCTCCCCATCCCTGGCCAAGAGCTTACTATATTTTAAGCCACAATCCCAAAATCCAAATCCCATTCCCAGACACCATTTATAATACCTACTATGTGCTAGGCAGTATGCTAAGCATTTTACAAATAGCATCTCATTTGCTCTTCACAATAACCCTGGAAGATAGGTGCTATTATTATCTCCATTTTATAGTTGGGAAACTGAGGCAGAGTTTCCTGTGACTTTCAAGAATCACATATCTAGTTAACATCTGAAACAATAACTGAACTGACTCCATGACCAGCACTCTATCCAGCTATGTTTAGGTCTCAGTTTCCTCCTCTTTATAATGAGAAGGTTGACTTGATGATCTCTCAGGTCCCTTCTAAGACTTACATCTAGGATTACATAATCTGGCCCATTGGTGTATTTGCTGCCTGACTGGATTCTCTAATGGACCCTTTGCTTGCTAAGTTGTTTTAACTTTGAGTCTTTAGTTTCCCTATTTGAAAAAATAGAGATAATCACAAATTGTACTATCTAGCTTACTCATCAGACTGGCTTCTTAATAGCAAAGGAATGAAATTAGTTCATATTATTGATAATAATTTGGGGAGGGATTTGGACCTCTGGGTTTATCAGTGTGAAAACTCCCTCCATCAATGCAAGTTCAACTAATGGTTCCAAAGCCAGTGGATGTGAGGGACGAGACCTAAATTGGGGTCTCCCTGGTTCCAAAATTAGCCCACTATACTCTGCTTGCTCTCCATAGTAATAATAGTAACAACCACCACAAGATGTACATTAGCCCTTTCTCTGTGACATCTAAGAGATCAGGTGCCTTGGCCAGCATCATACAGCTATTATATGTGAGATGTGTGGGGGGTTGAACCCATGTTTTTCTGAGCACAAGGACAGCCCTCTAGCTACTATACCATAATGCCTGTAATAATAATATCCATCTTCAGTGTTCCTGCATCTCTTTTTATGTATTGATCCTCTAGCATATGTAATACTTTTCAACATTTCTCAAGCCATGAACCACATTCCCACCCAATTTACTCTGATCACATTAGCTTCAGTTCTTGCTTTATAAATTAGATAGTACATGCTCTGAAGCTACCCTACCAACCTTCACTTGCACTGGTACATCAGTTCCCCTCAGGGTTCTAGGAGCAGCCCTTATGGGCTAGGGTGATTTCCTAATGCAATGGCTCAAGGGTCTCCATAGGTGTGCTTCTGATCCATTAATTAGCATACCAATTAGTCAACTTTTAGAAAAAGGATCTTTTATAAGATAGTAGTAATACAGTAAGAGCAATAGATATAAAGCATGTCCCCCTCCTATATCCCAATGTCAATCACTCTCTCCCTCTAGTACGTCCCTAGTCCGGGGGGAGGAGGGGGAAGGTGGGTTTAAGCTTGCGGCAAAGAGGCAACTCATAGCTCCTGGAAGTCCTTTTGTTGGAATTCCAAGATGATCCCCTTTCCTCAGCGTGTCAAGTTTGTCCATGACTTCCCTCCCGACACAGACTCTGTGGTTATTGCTAGGAAATTCATGAGTATCCTCAATCCTTCAGTACTCCAAAGTTTGCAGGGTTCTCCTCTGGTCAAGGGTATGAAGGGAAGGAGACAGGGCTTTCTCTTCTTTTTCTCTGCTCCCCAAATGATTTCTTCTCAGAGACTTGGTTGGACTACTCTCTCCTCTGCTCCCTGACACCTAAATCTCAATTCCAAACTGATCTGTTACACAATCTACAGAAGATGCTTGAGTTTTCTCAGCCAGTACCAAACATACCTCCCGCACAGCATCATTCCATACCATCATCTGATGGCTTTCAAGAACTTCTCACCTAGTCAAATGTCCTTAATTGATCGACTAGCATAATAGAGAGATGTCTAGGCCTTGTTTATACCTGATTTCCTGATTCAATGTCAGTGTTCTCATGTGGTAAACCTATTAGCATCTTGCTAGTTGCTTTATGTGGGGTGGGGTGATCGATTAACTCAATTGCCTCCTACACTCATATTAACAAAGCTACCCAGTAAGAGTGCCATCAATTCTAGTTTTCTTCGCCATAACTGACACCAGTCATTTCTTTTTCCACCTATCCAACTTCCTTTTCTTTAGTCTAGGTTGTCCTCTTCCTCTTTCAAAACCACCTTATCCATCTATAGACCAAGGTCACCGAAGGGATTGTAGAGCTAGGAGAGCAAGTGGAAGTTATTGCTTTAAGAGAATATGGGATAATGAGGCAAGCCAAGTGTGTGGGAACTTCCCCTGGATCTTTTGGAGATGTCAGACATCAGACATTGGAAAGGCTTTGGGAGTACAAGTGGTGGTGAGAAGGGTACCAAGATCAGCTGTGACTCAGAAAATATGGCGTGGAGAGGACATTGAGCAAGCAGTAGAAGAATGTTTGGAGTGAAGATGTTGGGAGCAGAGCTAGCCCTTCTTAATACAGTAGTATGGGAGGAGCCCCCACAAGCCCTTGCACCAAGAAAATAGGAACTGGATTTTGCCTAGTTTTCCTATTGCAAAGCTTCTACTTGGAGAATAACTTTCTAGTTCTCTGCCAGAGACTCCACCTAATATTGAGAGAGAGAATAGTACACTGAAAAGGATACTGGGAGTCAGAAGACCTGAGTTCAATTTTGGCCATTGCCATTTACTATTTGTATGGCCTTGTTAGTCACTTCAACTCTCTGGACCTCTGTTTTCTTATCTGTAAAATGGGATGGTTGAACTCGATGAATTGGAAGTCCCTTACCAGTTAAGATCTATGATCCTGTGCCAGTTCCTCAAGGTTTCCAACCTTTGTAGTGGAGGCTTGCCTTTGAGTCTTGGTGTCTGTGGCGAGATCCCTGCTAGTACTGATGTTCAGAACCTAGACCCTCCTGCTTGGACCTTTACCTCTGCTCTGCTCCTAGGCTGCCCCTTCCTCCAAGAGCCCTCACATTGGGATCTTCTTATCATCCAGTTAGTTTGGTCCAATGGAAAGAAAGGTTTGGAATCATACATCCTGGGTTTGAACTCTTCCCCTGGACACTTAATTGCCTATGTGACTTCAGGAAAGTTACTCCAATTACCTGTGTTTCATGTTCCTCATGTACAAAAGGATCATCATCACCTCAAAGTTCTCTTCCAATTAGGATCGTAGGAGCCTCACTCTAGAGCTGGAAGGAACCTCAGAAGCCATCTAGCCCATTTCACAGAGGGGGAAACAGAAGTTCATAGAGGAGGTAAAAGTGGCAGAGCTAGGATTTGAATCCAGATTATTTAATTCTGAATCCTCTCAGCTCCCCTTCCCCTTCCTCCAGGTCCCTGGCCACCCTGCAACTGAAGACCCCACTTTGAGAGTGAGTGGGAAAAGATGTGGCTCTGAGTTCTGATCACCACATGCTGTGAAATCTTGGGCAAGTCATTCCCTTTGCTAGGTCTCAGTTTTCTTCCCTGTAAGATGAGGGAGCTGAACTAAATGTTCCTCCTGTGAGTATGTGATATTTTGGTACTATGACAGGCAGAGGGGTAACATAAAAAGAGAGCCTGAGGTAGGTAGGCCAGGTAGCAGGAGGAAGAGAAGGAGGGTAAACACTTAGGGGGTCACTGGTAAAAGAAGGGGAGCTCTGGGCAAAGGGCTCCCTATAAGCAGGCATCTCTAAGGCAGGCACAAGCCTTGCACGCTCCTCTGCAGGATGTGGATTTTTCCCCCAGCTTGAGAGCAGCAGAAGGGAGAGGAAGAGTGTTCCTTGGAGAGACTAACCAGAATTGCAGTGAGGACTGGATTCCAGAGAGGTCAAGTGCCTCTCACTTGATTCAGCCTCTGTGATGAGGGCCAAGCCTTCAGAGATGGGGCTCCTCAATGACTGTGATTTGGGTTCATATGCCAGCCTTGGCACAGAGTTTCCCAAAAGCCTTAATAGTTAATATGTGTCTCACAGGGGGCTCTGTGTCATGCCCAGGGAGATGAGACAATTGCCATTGAAGTGAGAAGTATGGAGTCAGGGGAATAAGAGCTGAGGGTATTGAGATGGTGGAAAGAAAGGGGACAGGAAAATATAACAGGGGTATGAGCACCAAGAAATAGGCAAGGGGATTTAAGGGGAGACATGCTGAAACCACCCTGAGCTAGATTTTCTTTTTTTTTAAGATAGCTTATTGTTTTCATAATCCATGCAAAGATAGATTTCAATATTCACCCTTGCAAAATCTTGTGCCCCAAATTTTTCTCCTTCCTCTCCCCCACTCCCTCCCCTAGATGGCAAGTAATCCAATATGTTAAACATGTACAATTTTTCTATATATATATTTCCACAATTATCGTGCTGCACAAGAAAAATCAGGTCAAAAAGGGAAAAAGTGAGAAAGGAAAAACAAAGCAAGTAAACAACAATAAAAAGGTGAAAATGCTATGTTATGATGCACATTCAGTCCCCACAGACCTCTCTCTCTAGATGCAGATGGTTCATTCCATCACAAGACCATTGGGACTGGCCTGAATCACCGCATTGTTTAAAAGAGCCAGGTCCATCAGTTGATTATCACATAATCTTACTGTTGCCGTGCACAATGCTCTCTTGGTTCTACTCACTTCACTTAGCATCAGTTCATGCAAATCCATGAGCTAGATTATCAAAGAGGAGCACTCTAAACTGTAGGAAACACTTTGACCCTGAAACTGTCAGGTGGATCTTTCCCTCTACCCAGACTTTAGGAAGATTTCCCTATATATACTGAATGCAGTATGGATGAGAGAATGCTGGATTTGTGTCATGTGTAATAAGGTTAGAAAGGGAGTCTGGAGGCTGGTTGGGAATGGCTGTGAATGCCAAATAGATATTTGATACTAGGCATAATTGGGAGTTTACTGAGCAGGGAAGAATATTATCTCTAAATGGAACAGCTCCCAGCTGCTGCGGTATAAGTAGCATCCTTATTGCAACAACAACAGTAAACATTGATTAAGCTCATTCTGTGTGCCAGGCACTGGGCAAGGCACAGGTGATATAAAAGCAACATGTACACAAATTCGTGTGAGTGCAAGTGAGTGAATGAATATTTGTGTGTGTGAGTTAATATGTGTGTGTTAATGTATGTAAGTATATGTATGTGTGAGTGAATTGTGTATGTGAATGTGTGTATGTAAATGTGTGGATGACTTTTTGAAACTCACAGGGCAGGGCAGAGGTCTATTTCCCTAAAATATAAAAGAACTGCCATGGAGGAAGGCCTGCATTTCGAGGCTACACAGGCCTCTCCCTCACAGCTTTGTCTCTCACTATATGCCATCAGTAAAAGAGCTGGACCAAGAGTGAAATCCCAAAGAACATCATGGCCAAGGAGCCAGTTACCATCACCTATGATCCAGCTCATAGTAAAGGCACTCAACTACAAGATTAGTGAACCAGAACCAGTCACAGAAGGTCTAGGAATTGCTCTAATCACTCTTTAAGGTACTTCTATTACACATCATCACAATTCTCCTGAAAACAGGTCTTCCAGGTTCTCCCATATAAGGAATTTTCATGGGCCAAGAGCATTGATATTCTCAATACATATGCCAGTCCCCTGTGATTATAAATAGAGTGCAGTTCTCATAGCCAAGAAGACCTGGGTTCAGGTCTTCTTCCTAACATGGCTATGTGATTCTGACTTGATTCTGGCCAAGTCACTTAACCTCCAACTATTCTAGGATCTTGTCTAAAACTGTAAGTTATGGAGAAAGTGCTATTTGAAGAGGGAGTTTCCTCCCTGGGGAGTTTTCTATATTAAAGAAATCACTGAATCTCTACATTCACTTCCCCCTAGAGACAATAGGGAGCTACTGAAGCTCTTGAACAGAGGTTAGGCCTCTGTAGTGAAATCTGCAAGAGCTTGGAGGCAGGCAGATCAGGTTGAATCAAGGACTTCTAAGACTTTCCAGAGTCAGGCAACAACTGAGTGCAGAATATCTTCTGTAGCTTCAGCCTTTCACTAATGACCAATTTCAGCAATGACCAATTTCCAGGAAGTAAAAGTCAGAAAGGAAGTTATCTAGTCCAAATACCTCATTTCATAGATGGAGAAATCAAGGACCAGACAAAAGAAAGTCCTTACCCAAGTTCACCCCCAGAATTAATCAAATCAGAGGCTTTTGAGCTGGAAGAGATTTTGGAGATCATTTGGTCTATCTTGACTAGAATTCAAGAATTCTTGGCCAGGGACCTAGTGAAGAATTTTGGCACAACCACATTGTTTCACTCAGAGACTGTGTACTTATTGGGGGGGGGGGGGGAAGTGTGTTTCTGTCTTGTTTGTTTGTGTCTCCAGAGTCTAGCACAGTACTTGACACTCATGGATTGACTGGAACATCTTCATTTAAATTGAGGGAAAGGAGTCCTAAGCCAGGACCAGTCCAATGACTGATTAAGGTGGTCTGCAGAGAGAAGCCATAGAAATTTAGAAGATAAGACCCTGTAGCCAGTATGTCTGAAGGACACAAAAGTTGGAGTGAAGATGGACGGACAATGAACCTAATGGGGAAGAAGGCAAATGACCAGAGATCCAGAGATGACAGCAAAAAAGACCTAGACAGAATGAAGAGAATTTTTTGTGGAGACAATTGGTGTGAAGTTGATGTGGCTGATGTGGATACCAGAAGATGGAAGGCACCAAAAGTTGGGGTTCGGTCAAGGGAAGAATTCACAATGGCCATTCTCTTTGGTTAAAGGTAGATTTATCTAGGGAAGAGCTTACAGACAAAGTGAAGGGATACAATAGGTAATGAGAATGGTAAATATGAAATAGAGTTGGGAGAGCACAGAAAGGGGTTTTATGGATAGGGCAAGTTCCCTAGTGGAACTCACAATAACCAGGAGAAAGGAAATATCCCATAAGGTTGGGATATTCCCTTAAATGGCAGGGTAAATCCTGAAAGGGACTTAGATCCCTAAAAGAGTTAGTTATAAAGGAGCAGAAGTGGGATCTGGAGAAAAGAGGCCCCATAAAACATGATGGGGTTAGGAGATACCTGGTGACATGGGGAAAGGGGAAGGGGAAAGACATCCCTAGATGGAGTTTCATGGCGGACAGACTCAAAGGAGGGCAGTAAGTATGGCCTAGGCCCTAAGTAGATTTATAGGGAAAATTTAACCTTAGGGACATGACTGGGATTTCTGACAGGACATGGCAAGGTGAGGCTGCCCAGGACCCCTACTGATGGTGGACCTCAGGGGTTCAACATAACTTGGATTTCTGAGTAGACAGCATCCTCAGAGGGTGGGACTATAGCGTTACACTGTGTTCTCCTACCTGCCACGAGGTACAATTTTATCATTTCTTCAGTTTCTCTCTGGCCAACACACATCCACCATTCAGGACCTCATTAAAATGATTTGCCCAGAGTCACACAACTAGTAAGTGTCTGAGGCTGGATTTGAACTCAGATTCTCCTGATCTCAGGCCTGGTACCCCAGCCATTTCATCACCTAACTGCTACTTGAATGGAAAAAATTTTAAAGGAGGAGTTGGAGTCCCTAAGAGGTATTCAGAGTGAACAGAAAGGCAGTAGGGAACAGGGGAAGGGAAGGAAGATTAGCTTTTATATAGTACCTACCATGGGCCAGGTACTGTGCAAAGCAAGCACTTTATAAATATACACTTATTTGTTCCTCACAACAATCTAGTGAAGTAGACACATATTTTATAGTTGAGGTTAGCACAAATTAAGTGACTTGTCCTGGCTCACCTAGCTAGGAGGTTGGATTTGCCACCAGGGCTTCCTGACTCTAAGCCCAGTGTTCTATGTCTTCTTCTAGGTATAGATCTCTGGCAAACTCTGAAAGTAGAACCTGTCAGTCAAAGAGTGGGACCCGTAGGGAAGGGATGATTGCCTCTCTGAGGGTTGTAGCTATAAGAAGCACTGTACCCCTTTTGATATCAGTACCTAGATGTCCCAGGCTAGTTCTGGTTTGGCTCTCCCAGAGCAGGGCTCTTATTACAACACTAGGAAAGAACTAGCTAGTGTCCACTTGTTAAAATGATAGGAGATAAATGGGTTGGATCACCATTAAAAGCCTAGAATCTGGAAGGGGGAAGGCAGGGAGCAGTGTGGACATGCACAGATAGTTAAATCATAAATCTGCAGCTTTGTTAACATGACTAGAATTAAAGGGAATTTATGCATTAGTGACTGATTTATTGCATCTGACTTATCTTGATTAATTTCATACAGAGCAAAGACAATTCCTCGTTATTAGCATCCGCAAGCTTAGAGCCCTAAGTAGGAGACATAGTTCTAGCCTTCCAGACCTCAATCTGATAGGAGAGGTGAATTTAGGGAGCCACTTGCCTAAGGGTGGGGAAGATGGCCTTTGGCCAAAAGGTGGGAGAGATCAAGTCTGCCATGGGGAAACCTTATCTCCCATTCTTATGGAGGAGATTCAGGTCCTGTCCTCAGGGAGTCTGTCTAAAGGAGGAGACTGGCCCTTCCCCCACTCCTCCACTCTTACCTAATGGGTCATTTTTAGCCCTTTGGTTGCTAGGAAAGTCTGCAGCTACTTGAAAGCTTACATAGTTAAAGCGGCTGAGCCTCTGACCTGTTTGTGCTGTTGGCCACCGTTTTCTCTGCAAATCACACTGACTTTTTTCAATCTTCTTTTTAAGGGGGAAATGCCAAGGAAACACCAGTCAGGAAGACAGAAAGTCCCCTGGAGATGAAGGCTGGATTTCCATTCTGGTGTCTGCTTCCATGACTTTGTACAAGTTCATTTTTGGGGCCTCAGTTTCCTTCTTTGAAAAAGGAGGTGGACTCTGAGAGTTCTCTGATTCTAAGTAGGGGTTCTTAAGCTTCCATTCATGGATTTCATGAGAGTTAAGAACTTGGATAGGAAAAATATGAATTTTTATTTTCACCTAACTTTTAAGTGAAATTTGGCATTTCCTTCAAATTATTTAAAAACTTTCTTGTGAGAAGAGGCCATAGGCTTCACCAACTAGCCAAAGGGGTTAAACAAAGAAGTTAAGAACCCCACTCGTAAAGGAATTATAAAAGCTGGGGGTTAACATAGTGTGATAAACTTTACAGGGAATTGTGGGAAGACCGTGGAACAAGACAGGAAACTACCTCTCTCACATTTTTTCATAAATAAGTTATAATAATGCCTCAAAATAAGTTTTAGAGCAGCATAAATAATTAAATGTGTAAAGAGTTAATCAGTCTTCCAATCTAAGACCACTTGAGAAGATATTAGAAAAGACCTGACCTCAGAAGCGAGTTGATTGAAGTGCGGATACCTCCAGGCAGATTCTTCTGAATCAACAAATAGCTGGCCCTGGGGGCAGCTGTGTGGGCCACAGCCTCAGTTTCCTGAACTTTAGCCTCCAGCAGTGGGTTTGGGATCAAGAAAAGACTGAGCTGGGCCTTCCACTGGTGCTGGTTGTGGGGCCCAGGCTGTGGCTGCAGGAAGGAGTGAGCATGCGCGTTGAGTGTGCTGGGGGGGGCAGGGTTCTGCTGGTTGTGAGCACTTGCAGGAGAGAGCCGACGGTGCTTTCACTTCCGGGGCACTGGGACCAGCTGCCGCTTAGGGCCTCCTGAGGTATCACGGGGAGCAAGAGCGTTTGCCCTGGCAGCAGTGCTGAAGGCCCTGGTCAGGGTTTAGGGTCTAAAAATGTGTACTTGAGGTGACTCAGAGACTTAGAGGTGAGCCAGAGGAACTTTGGCCACCCCTGGTCTTGGATTTGAGGACCCTGGAAGAACCAAGAGGTCAAAGGCCTCTCAGCAAGAGCTCAGAAAATGAAAGTGAGGAAAAGCCTGAAGCCTGTGCCATTATCCCCTAACGCCCTGGGAGCAGAGCCTGACCCTCATATAAAATTAAAAGCCACCAATTCGACAAAAATGAGTAAGAAATTGAGAAACTAAAGATAGCTACTATGGTGATAGAGAAGTTCAGGGCCCAAAGGTGGAAGAAGATAATGAAGGGCTACTGGTAAAATTTTGAAGAAAAAGGTAAAATGGCACCATGCCCCAAAAGAGTTTGTGGAAGAGCTTGAAAAGGACTAGTCTAGGCATTATACTTCAAGAAATTCTTGAGGAAAATTTCCCTAAAATTCCAGAAATAGAGGGTAAAAAGGACTAGTCCAGGCATTATACCTCAAGAAATTCTTGAGGAAAATTTCTCTAAAATTCTAGAACCAGATGGGTAAAACGGAAATTATTGAGGAAAATTTCCCTAAAATTCTAGAACCATATGGATAAAAAGAACTAGTCTAGGCATTATATTTCAAGAAATTAAGCAAAATTTCCTTAAAATTCTAGAAATAGTAAAAAGGACTAGTCTAGGCACTATACTTCAAGAAATTCTTAAGGAAAAATTCCCTAAAATTCCAGAAATAGAGGGTAAAATAGACATTGAAAAATAATCCATTGATCACTGCCTGAAAATGATCCCAAAGTGAAAACTCACAGGAACATTATAATTAAGATTCAAACCTCCAAGGTCAAGAATAAAATATTGTAAGGAGCTAGAAACAATCAATTTAAATATTGTGAAGCTAGAATCATAATAATTCCAGATTTAGCAGATTCTATTTTAAAAATCCTAAAGGTATGGAATATAATATTCCAAAGAGCAAAGGAGCTGAATTTGCAACCAAGAATAACCTGCCCAGAAAAAGTGTAATGCTGTAAGGAAAAAAAAAAGGATATTTAATGAACTTTAAAGGACTTGGAGAAATTCTTGAAGAAAAGACCAGAAGTGAACAGAAAATTTGACCTGCAAAGAACCAGGAGAAACATAATAAGGTAAACATGAAAGATAAGGGATTTCAAAAGGATAATTGGTTTACTTTTTATATGGGAAAATGATATTCATAACTCTTAAGAATGTTATTATCACTAGGGCAGTTTGAAAGAATATACATGGAGAGATGACGTAGGATTGAACTGATTATGATGATATGATTCTAAAAAGCAAAAATGGGTTGCTAGAAGTGAAACAGAGCAAATTATCTCATACAAAAGAGATAGATAACACTTTCATTGGAGGGGATTATAAAGAGCAAGTAATGTGGGAACCTTATTCTCATCAGAACTTAGTTAAAGAGGAAATAACATACATTTGAGGGGCATATAAAAGTCTTAATTTACAGAGAAATAGGACAAGGAAGAGAATGAGGGGGGCAGTAGTCAGAAGTTAGAGTTTTGAGGAGGGATAGAGTAAAAAGAGAGAGAAGCATAAACAGTGAGGAAAAATAAATTGGTGAGAAAAATACAACTAGTAATTATCACTTTCAATGTGAATGGGATGAACTATGTGAATATTCAAATTAACTACAATGTTATATATGACCTATGAAGAAAGATGTTATCTGCCTCCAGAGAAAGAACTGATACATGGAACTGTGTATTGCATTTTACACACACACACACACACACATATACATGTATGTATATGTATGTGTGTATGTTTAATGTTGGCTTTCTCTTTTTTAATATTCATTTTGGGTTACATTTGAGTTACAACTTATTTCCCTTCTTCCTTCCCAACCATGTCTTGTTGTTGCTTGGAACTCAGATATAACAAAATAAAATAAATATAAAAAATTGAGACAAAAATTTAGAAAACACTTTACATATATGATCTCATTTGAGTCTCACATAATCCTATGAAATAGGTGCTGTTATTATTCCCTTTTTACAGCTAGGGAAATTGAGGCTGAGAGAGGTTAAATGACTTGTCTAGGGTCACATAGCTAGTAAAGTATCTGAGGCATCATTCAAACTCAGGTCTTCCTGAATTCAAAAACTTATCTACTATACTATCTAGCTACCCACTTTTGGGGGTTGGGGAACTGGCATCTTTTGCTCAGGATAGTTCTGATCCAGTCATTGACAGAGTATGTGTTAAAGCCTTACTCCCTGAGTAAGCCACTTCCCTCAAATGGAGAAAGGAAAAGGGAGGGAGAAAGGAAGGTATGCCAGCCTGTGATAGGTGGTTGGGCTAGGTTGGGATAGCTGTGGGGCTAGAAGGAGGGCATAGTGTGGATTTCTGGGAAATCTGCCCACGGTGCTGGGAAATACTTAGCTGTTAGAACTGGGTTTTGGTTTACTATCTGTGGTTTCCAGCATTGCCTCCTCAGCTTCCAGTCCCAGACTCTATCTCCAGCCGTTTGCTGGCCATAACTATGTCCAAGGATCCTGTTTAATATAGTTCCTGCCATTCTAGGTTGAAGTATCAACCCAGCCCCTGGAAACCAAGTCCAGACTTGGGATCCATCTCCCACTGCCAAAGTTCTTCTTTTTGCCAATGTTTCCCAATCCCTGAGATCTGGTGATCCCCTCCATTCCCCAACCCCGCTTTGGACTTTCCCCAACACCTTTGTGTTGCCTTGGATTGAACCCTGTAAAATGAGGGGACTGGCAAGAGGGAGTGGAAAGAACTCTGAGCTTGGAGTCACAGTCATGGGATCAATCGGCTTTGCCATTTGTCAGCTAGGTGATCTTGGCCAAATGGTTTCCCCTCTCTCTGCCCCTGCTTTTCTCTGTAAAATGAGGAGCTCATACCTTATGATTTCCAAATTCCATTTTCCTTATTGTTTTCATTCATTCAACCAATATACATTAAGTACTAAGTGTAGAGTGCACATGGCCCTGCTCTCTCAGAGCTGAGTCTGGGGCAGACATTCTTTTTTTGCATCCTGGACCCCTTGGGCAGTTAGATGAAGCCTATGACTCCTTCACCAAATGCGTTTGTAAATGTATAGAATAAAGTACAGAGAAGTAGAAAGGAAACCAATTCTATTGGAAACAAAGATGTATTTTTCCCCACTAAGGTTGTGTCCAATTTTTGAGACCCTATTGGAGGTTTCCTTGGCAGAGATATTGGAGTGGTTTGCCATTTCCTTCTCTAGCTCATTTTACAGATGAAGAAACTGAGGAAAACAGGGTTAAGTGACTTATTTAGGGTCACACAACTAGGGAGTGTCTAAAGTTGCATTCATATTCTGGAAGATTAGTCTTCCTGGCTCCAGGCTTCACTGAAGCATAATGTAGCTGCCCCTTAAAGTTCATGAACCTCTTGAAATCTCTCTACAGAATCTATCATGCACCCTAGTTTAAGCACCTGGTCTAGATTAAGCAGGGATTTTTAACCTAGGATTGGTGAACTTGGTGTTTAAATTTTGACATCTATATTTTAATATGATTGATTTTCTAAGTACTTTATTTTAAAACTTGATTCTGAGAAGAGGTCCCTAGGTTTCAGCAGACTTCTCATGGCTCCAGTACTTCAAAAGGGCAAGAACCTCTGGGCTAGGAGAATTATATAGAAACACTTTCCTCCTTTCCTTGGAGAGACCATGGGTGTGGAATATGTCCCACATTGTCAGAATGACTTGCCCAGGATCACAGAGCTAGGAAGTAAGTGCTGCCTATATGAGGCCAGATTTGAATGCAGATCCTCTTGACTCCAGGGTCATGGTTAATCCACTATGCCACCTAACTGCCCCAAACCCTCTCCCCTTTTAAAAACAAAGAATGAAACAAAGTATTGGGTGAGGTCTGAGAGGGAAGGCAGTGGGGATCAGGGAAGGCTTACTGGGAGAGGTGACATTTGAAGTGAATTTTAAAGGATGGGTAGAAATTCAGTAATTGAGAATGGGAGAGCGGGCATAGGCATAGGAGACTGGGAGAGTGTTATCTCAGATTCCCAGTGATTCGTTCCATGAGTCCTGTCTCCGTCTGACTTTTAGTTCAGATTTTCTGATTGATCTTACAGAAGCAGGGTGCGATATGTTGTCTCAATCACAGAACTCAGGTCATCCATGGCCCTTCCACCAGCTCCTTCTTGGTCTTTAATGTAGAGCTTTGCATGAGGATGGAGAAGAGGGTGATACCTGAGAAGATGGTGATGAGCCTGCTGAGCCCCAAAGAGTGATTTTTGGGGCAAGCAGCACGAAGCAGTAGTACAAACAATTAAGGCCTGGAGCAGCTGCAAAAAAAGCGCCCTCAAATTAACTTTGTAATTCATGATGTGAAAATAATACAAGAAGTGATTAAAGCAAATTCAGTTGTGCAGGAGGGAAAATGAGTTACCCTAGTGCTTCCTAATGGGGGTTATTAACAATGCAGGGGATCTGGTGGTGCCTATTTTAACTAATTATTCTTGCAAACCAGGCACTAAACTCAGTTGTTTCTGAAGGTATGCATGTGTTAAAATTTCAGTCCTTCTAAGTTTCAGTGTCCTGGAGAATATCCCCATCCTTCCGTTCTGGTTACAGCTCCCAGAGGTTAGCCTTATCCTGGACCGCTTTGGAGTGGAGCTTAGTGTATTCGGGGATGGATATTCTGTGGAAGATGACCACCTGTGGACATCCAGAGTCCAGTGGATTTTTGAGAAAGGAGACGAGAATACTGAGGTAGGAGGTGAAGAAGAGCCCAATGTAAGGTCACACCTACTGCTTGTGTCACATTGTGTCTTGCTGATTAAGTTGGAAAATCATCTTAGCAAAGGAAGGGTAGAAAGTTTTTTAGTCAGTGCCTAGGACAGTTAAAGATTTTTTTGAGGGTTTTTTGTTGTTGTTGTTATTGTTGTTAGAAAAGTTCAGCTAAATACAAAACAAGTAGTGTGGGCTGGGTGGGGATGTAAGGCTGACTTACAAAAGGGGTAGACTAACTCTTAGGTTATCTCACGTAAGTCATAGCCACTCCCTGTGAGGAAGAGAGGCCATTCAGTGGAGAACCAGCCAGTGGCAATGGCACATCAGCAGAGAATCAGCAAATAGAAGCACAATGAAGAAAAAAAAAACCTAGCAAACATTAGTTAGTAGATCTGTAGGGAAGTAACAAGCAAGAGAAGAGTTTTAGTGATGACATATCCCATGAATCTTTTTGCCATGTCTGTTCCTTATCCCACCTCAAGAATGGGATGAGACCTCCCTAGTGTATAAAAACAGACATTTCCTTGTTATTTACAGAGCTAATTAATTTAATTAAGTGCTTTTGTTTGAGTTAGAGTCCTCTGTTAAAAGTTGGAGGGGGCAAAATGGGAACTGTGGGTTTGAACAGATGCTGTTCCAAAGTATATTTGGATGTGAGGATTCAGCTTTCAGGGGCTTGTAATTGAGAGGGATTTGGCTACATCTATGTTTAGGAGAAGAAAAAGACAATTCTCTATTTTATTTTAACAAGGGTGTCTCAAATACAGCGTAGTACTATATGTCTGCAGGACTTATAGTCCCTGAGGAAGGTGAATATCTATCAGAAAGGAAGAGGATTGTCTCAACTATGAACCTTCATGTTTCTGTTTTGCATTTCTGTTGGGTGAAATAAAGCCTCTTCTATATTGGATGTATTGTTAGCTCTTTTTTAATTTTCTGTACAAGCCAAGATGCAAACTACTGTATATTCTCATATTCCCAGGATAGTCTCTGAAAGGGGACAAAATAAGGCAAATTCCAATGGCCCCAGTAGAAGTCCTTGTCAAGGGGATGAGCCGCAAAGAATGATTTGTAAGAAATTCTTGAGAGTGAACTCAGTCTATGTAAAGCTAAAGCTTCAGTAAGGGGCCACAGATTATATACTCAGTTCCTCTAGGATAAGATGATTTTGTGCAAAAAAATTCAGGGGAAATAAGCAATAGTTTGATGTTGGGGAGGACAAGCAACTACTTCCTAACCTTCTGAATTCTTCAGCAGGTTGTATGGAATCTTATAGATGCAGTGATGGAACAAAAGGGGATGATTTGTGTCAGACTTGTTTTTTTTTCAAATATTAATTTATTTAATATTTTCCCCAGTTACATTCAAAACGATTTTTTTTACATTTGTTTTTTAAGTTTTTGAGTTCTAGATTCTTTCCCTTATCCCCGCCCACAATTAGGAAACTATATGTGAAGTTATGCAAAAAATTTCCATAAAAGTCAAGTTGTAAAAGAACACATGGATCTCCCATCCTAATGAAAATAAAAATTCTTAAGAAAAATTATGTGAAAAAGAAAGAGAGAGAGAAATAGAGATTGCTTCAATTTGTATTCAGACACAATCAGTTCCTTCTCTAGGTATGGATAGGATTTTTCATCATAAGTCCTTCAGAGTAGTTGTGGATGATTGTATTACTGAGAATAACAAATAAAAAAATAACAAAGAATAACAAAGCTTCTCATCCCAGAACATAGCTATTACTTTGCATGCAGTATATATATATTTTTTTTCCATGGAGGACTTTCCAGCTTTTTTTTCCTTAAAGCATCCTGCTCATTATTTCCCAAGGAACAATAATATTCTATCACAGACACACGCACTACAGTTTATTGAGCCATTCTCCAATTGATGGGCATCCCCTCAATTTCTAATTTTTTGACTCTTTTTTTTAAAAAGACTACATCAGCAGGTCATCCAAATAACCAGCCAATTCAGTGGCCAAAACTATCAGTAAAGCCAGTTGTGTTGATGTTTAGTAGATATAGCTTAAGCTTATCATTCAGGCAGTTAGGTAGTGCTGCATAGGATAGAATGCCAGGCCTGGAGCCAGAAAGACTCATCTTCCTGAATTCAAATCTAACTTCAGACACTTACTACCTGTATGACCCTGGGCAAGTACCTTTATCCTGTTTGCCTCAGTTTTCTCATCTATAAAATGAGCTGGAGAAGGAAATGAAAAACCATTCCAGTATCTTTGCTCCAACCCCCCAAAAAACTCCAAATGGTGTCACAAAGAGTTGAACACCGCTAAAATGGCTGAACTAAGTAAAGCTTGTCATATTCCTCTTGCCTAGGAATAAGGGAACTGATAATATTTCAATCTAGGTGTGGCCCATTTTGAGGCAAATTTATATATATTTACAAAAATATAGGTGACACTTGTAAGCTTATCAAGACAGAAACACTTCTTGAATATGCACTGAATATGAGTATTTATCTCTCATCTCACAAGGAAGATAGAAATGATATGGACAGTGTAGGCACCTTTCCCACCACCATATCTGGTGTTGTGAGCTCACTGGGGGAAATCACTGACTTCCAAAGGCAGAAAGGATATAGGTCCCTTGACAAACTTTGAACCATTTAGACTTCCTAGTTCATATCCTAAAGTGTTCAATTTTAAAAGCCACAGGGAAAATTACAGCTTTAGGGAATCCCCTGGAAATCACCCTAGACTGAGAGAGTCCTAATATATATCATTAGAAATAACTGAAGAAATTCTGTTCTTACCCCTTCTTTTTTTTTACAGAGGAGGAAACTGAGACAGGAAGGGCAAGTACCTTGTCCAAGCTCACACTGTTAATAAGGGGCAGAAACTAGACTGTAATTTAGGATTCCAAGAATATCACTCTACTACCTTCTTTACTAGGTTAGAATGAGACCAGGCACACATAATACAATCTGTCCTCAGGAATTATCTATGGTGCAAATGAAGGGTAGCTGGAAGCCCCTAGTCTTATCATTTTGCGAATTAGTAAATCTCAAAGCCTAAGAATTACAGAAGATGGAATCCCAGAAGGACCATTCCCCATCCCTGGCCATGTGAGCCCATTTCTCAGATTCCCTAAACTGTTCAAAATTGATACATTTTCCCTGATGAAGTGATACTTAAATCTTTTGACTAGACTGTTTAAACAAAGGTAGTTATATGAAGAGGCAGGATAAAAAGAGAAGGACTCGAGCTGAATATAGGAGAGAAAAATTGTGAAGGCATTTCAGGGGGTTTTGGACTCGGAAAGAAAGCTAGAGATGGAGTCTGTGAAGGAGAGATTTGAGAGAACTGGAAGAAAAATTTGGGAGAGATCTGAAAGCAGACACAGGCTCAATCTGAAGGAGGAAAGGGATTGAGGAGAGAAGGCTCCCAGAAAAGGACTGGAGGAGAAAGGGGAAAAGTTGGGGGAGAAAAGTCAGTAAGGAAAAGGTTAGCTCAACAAACTGTCAAACCAAACAAATTGGCAAACTAAACGGTAAGAGAAGAAAGGGGAGTTGAGTGTGACCAGCTAGTAGTTAACAGGAGATAAAAGGCTATAAAAGCCTTAATGAGGTACTTAAGAGGTGAGGTGTAAACTCCAGCAGCTCAAAAAAACCCAAAACAAACAAACAAACAAACAAACAAACAAACAAAAAAACCCAAAGCTGAGAATCTCAGTTAGTCTGGGGAGCTGGGGAACTTTTTTTTTCGGTGATTTGCATTGAGTCGTTCAGTATTTACATCTCCACAGCCAAGTGATTTCTCTATCTGTGCTCCAAGTGTAGGCTGGCATCCTTTCTAGAACAGAAGGTGAAGGAGTTCAAGGAACACCTCTCTTCGATCCATGTTATTGGGGCCAATGAAGTGTCCCTAAACATTCACACACACACTCACAGGAGAAAAATGGGACCCAGAAGAGGAAAGGGACACATGCATTTGCAGGTGAAAAAAAAACATATCTCAGGCTTGTCTTAAATAAGAAGGAGCTGGGTATTCTGAGGAAGAGCTGTCTACTTTATGTCCCCAGCAATGATCAATATCCCGAGTCACAGGAGCTGGAGGGAAGGGATCACCCAGGAAGAGCCAGAGGTAGAAGAAGAGAAGCACATGGGGCCTGCTTGCTGAAAGGTCCTGAAGCTACTTTTTTGGGGGGCCACTTCAGTAGAGATGTCTGTCTTCTCAGGGCATGTATCCAGGACATAGTAGAGCACCTCCTAAAACCTGTCAAACCTGATGACTACTACCCACTTTTGGTGATTAATGTGGGCACAAATGATCCAGCCAGCAGGCACCTAGAAAGAATTGCCAAAGATTACAGAAGTCTTGGCCATTGAAGGCAAGAGATACAGAAAAGAAAATTGATCTGGGAAGTGAATAGCTGGCAGAGGAGATGATGTCTGAAAATGGGATTTGGACTTCTGGACTGCTGCTTAAAATACAGGGATGACAGTCCAAGGATGGAGTGGTCCTTGCAAAAGTTGCGAAGAATGCATTTGCCTGGTGTCTCTTCAAAGGATCCTAGATTCTTTTCTCCCCCTCTCACCTTTTTTAATTGAAAACCCCTTTAAAAAGACACCAGACAAATGTATTCTTAGCAATTTTTTTCCCATCAGAGTTCATTGAAATTTACCCCCAGGATCAGAACCCTTGACATTGACAATAGCTAACATGGAGGCACCCCAGAGTTCACAGGAGACAAAATCCAAAAAAGGAAGCAGTAGTGGGAAAACCCCATGGATTAAAACATCTACACACAAATGCTTCAAAGTTAGGTAATAAACAAAATGAAATAGAGCTTCTAAAGTAAGGAGGTCTTGATTTCCCAAGTATCCCTGAAAATTGATGAGATGAAACCCATGTCTAGAATTCAACTCTAGATTGAGATACATTATTCAGAAGATACATGGCTGATAAAAGAGAAATGCGGTAGTATTGTACATCAGGAAAGAATCGAAGAAAACAGAGGCAGGAAGCATGGTTGAGGGAGGACATTTGTTCGAAGGTCAATAGACTGAGAAACAGAAGTGATTCTGTCACTGAAATGTGCTACAGATCTCCCCAGAAAGAAAAATAAAATCAATGAGGAATTTAGGAAATAGATCATAAGATTGGTTCAGAGACAGAATATGGTAGTGATGGGGGACTTCAATTATCCAGATATCTGCTAGGGTTCTCTCTCTGCCAAAAGTAAAACAACTAATAACTTCTTCATTTGCCTTCCTGAGAATCTCATTCTTCAAGAGGTGAAGGAACCCTACGGGGGAAATTCTATTTTGGATCGAATTCTCACCAATTAGGAGGAACTCTTTGCTGGGGTATCAGTGATGGAAGTCCTGGGAGAAAAGTGCCTGTTTCCTCCTAAAATTGGTCATAGAGAAAAAGAAAAGATATTGTAAGATATGTACCCAAGATTTTGGTTAAGCAAATTTCAAAGGGTTTGAATTAGGGATTCTTAACGTGGGGTCCATAAACGTGTATTTTAAAGCTATTTTGAGAACTACATTTCACTATAATTAGTTTTTGGTAATCCTTTGCATTTTACTTTATGTATTTAAAAACATAATTCTTAGATGGGGTCCATAAGTTTCACCAGGTTAGCATGGACACAAAAAGTTTATGAATCTCTGGCATAGAGGAAGAATAAGTACGATCCTATGGATGAAAATTATAGCAGGGAAGTCAGCTTAAGACAGATGGGAAATGTTCAAGAATGCGATTCTGAAGACATAAAAGGAATCAATTGCAGTGAGTAAGAAAATTGCAGTTGTCTGGAGAGACTGATATGGATGCATAAAGAACTCACCAACCAACTTAGATTTCCAAAAGATATGTATAGAAGATGGAAGAAAGGCTAAGTAGCACAGGATGAATAAAAGGGCATTAGCATAGCCTTGTAAGGGTAGTGTCAGGAAAGCTAAGGCTGAAAAGGAGCTGAAGCTAGTGAGAAAACTGAAGACATGAAATGGGATTGTTTTTTAAAGTTATGTTTGGGAAAAGAGGCAGAAGAAATAATAAGGAAGAGGGATATTACTTGGTATCGGTGGACTGATAACCACTGCTCCTGTTATCTCTATCAAGAATTACATTTGGATGGGAAAGGACAGAACCAAGAAGGCTAACAGGGAGTTATAAGAAGAATAAAGAAATAAGAATACAGTTAGGAAGGACTTAGCTGCCCTTGATGGGTTGCATTCACCTGGCCCAGATGAACTAAATCCTTGGGTACCAAAAGAACTGATAGGTGTGACTGCTGGGCCACAGGGATCCACTGATTAATATCCACAGCAATCCACTGCCTCGGAAAACTAAAAATTATGGAAAACAGGGAGGATGCTGCCAGAGTGTGAAAGGGCAAATGCCCTATATTTCTAGAAAGAAAAGAGAAGAGAGGAAAGGAGAAAAGAAGAGAGGAGAATTTTAGAATAGGTCATTAAAGAGATGTTAGAAAATATCTAGAAATGACAGTGTTTTTCACAAAGTTCCAAATTCCTCCTCAGTTGATCTATAAACATTTGTAAGTCATCTAATATTCACCAGGCACTGTGTTAAGCACTGGGGATACAAAAAGGGCCAAAAGACAGTATCTGCCCTCGAGTAGCTCACAATCTCATGGGGAGGGACAATATGCAAACAGATACATACAAAGCAAAATATACACAGGATAGGAAATAATTAAAAGAGGAAAGGCACTACAATTAAGAGTGTTGTTAGAGGTTACCTATAAAAAGTGGGATTTTAATTAGGACTTAAATAAAGCCAGGGAAATCACTGGGGAGAGATGGAAGGGACAGCCAGAGAAAATTCTTGGAGCTGGGAGATAGAATGTTTGGTTCATGGAATAGCCAGGGGACCAAGTATCAGAGAGTAAGGTGTAAGAAGTCTGGAAAAGTAGGAGAGGTCTACATTATGAAGGGATTTCCATATCAAATACAGGTTTAGATTTAATCCTGGAGGCAATAGGGAGTTTATTGAATATGTGTGTCAAGGAGTAGAGTGGGTATGTTTTGGGAAAGTCATTTTGATGTCTTAATGGAAAATGGATTGGAGTCAGAAGGGACTTAAGACAGGCAGATCTACCAGCAGGCAGATTCCAGGCAGGAGGTAATAAAATATGAAAAAGATTGATTTTGGAGAAGTAGTCAGACAGGTAGGAGGAAAACCAGGAGAGAAGAAAGTATCAAGGAAGAGAAGGTGATTAATAGTGTCAAAGATTGCAGAGAGGTCAAGGAGAATGTGAAAAGGTCTTTGGATTTTCTTATTTAAAGATCATTGGTAACTTTGCATAGAGCAGTTTTGATGGAATTATAAGGTCAGAAGTCAGATTGTAAAGAGTTAAGAAGATAATGAGAGGAGAAAAAGGGCAGGCAATCTATTATAGATAAACTTTTCAAGAAGTTTAGCTACAAAGGAAAGAAGAGATATAGGATGATAATTATTCACATGGAAAGATCCAGGTTTTTGAGAAGGAGACATCCTTTGTAAGCAGTAGGGTACAAGCTATTAGAAAAGGAAAGATGGAATATAAATGGAAGAGTGGAAATTAGAGAGGGATAGTCTATTGAAGGAGATGAGATGGAATGGGATCACTTGAACAGATAAAAAGGACTTGCCTTGGTAAGGAGTAAGACCGAGAGAGAGAGAGAGAGAGAGAGAGAGAGAGAGAGAGCGAGAACAAGGGGGGGGGGGGAAGGGAGGGAGGGAGGAAGGAGTAAAGGCAGAGACAGTGGCAAAAGGCAGTCATCTGAGTGATAGAAGATGAGGAAGAAGAGAAAGGGAGCTCTTGGTGAATGGTGAAAATTTTTTTTCTGTAAAATTTGAGACAAGGTTCTCAGCTGAGAGAGAAAAGGAAGGGTGAATTATTGGAGACTTGAGATTTAGAAGAACCATTCTTTTGGTTGATAGGACAGGTCTGGACAGGACTAAAGGTTTAGGTGATCTATGTTCAGTTATTTAATTATCTAATCTCTTGTTCTTTAAAAAAAAACCGTTTTATTGGTGTACTTTGTTTTGATTTCAGAATAATTTCTGAACATGCTAATGCTACTCCCAGAGCTAGTTATCTGTCCCTTGTAAGAAAGATTTTTTATTAAAGCTTTTTATTTTTCAAAACATATGCATAGACAATTTTTTAACATTAGCCCTTGCAAAATCTTGTGCTCCAATTTTCTCTCCTTTCCCCCAAATCATACTGTTGGTTGTGTAAGAAAGGTTTTTTTCTAAATCCCAGCAACAGTTAATCAAAACTAACACATATCTCAAATAAGAATGGTAGCACATAAAATGACAGGAAAAGATGATGAATATTGGAGGGGATATGGGAAAACTGGGACACTGATACATTGTTGGTGGAACTGTGAAGGGATCCAACCATTCTGGAGAGCAATTTGGAACTATGCTCAAAAAATTATCAAACTGTGCACACCCTTTGACCCAGCAGTGTTTCTATTGGGCTTATATACCAAAGAGATCTTAAAGAAAGGAAAAGGACCCACATGTGCAAGAATGTTTGTGGCAGCCCTTTTTGTAGTGGCTAGAAACTGTAACCTGAATGGGTACCTATCAATTGGAGAATGACAATAAATTATGGTATATGAATGTCATGGAATATTATTGTTCTATAAGAAATGACCAGCAGGATGATTTCAGAGAGGCCTGGAGAAACCTACATGAACTGATGCTGAATGAAATGAGCAGAATCAGGAGATCATTATACATGGCAACAACAAGACTATATGATCATCAATTCTGATGGACATGGCTCTCTTCAACAATGAAATGTTTCAAACCAGTTCCAATTGTTCAGTGAAGAAAGCCGTGTACACCCAGAGAGAGGGATATGAAATGTAGACCACAACATAACATTTTCATGCTCTCTATTGATGTTTGCTTGCATTATGTTTCCCTTCTCAGATTTCTTTTTCTTGTAGATCCAGGTTTTCTTGCACAGCAAGATAACTGTAAAAAATATGTATACACATATTCGATTTGTCAAGTATTTTAACATAATTAACATGTTACTACATGTTATGTAGATGACTTCCTGCCATCTAGGGGAGGGGTGGGGGCTGGGGGGGAAATTTGTAACAGAAAGCTTTATAAGGGTCAATGTTGAAAATTTACCCATACATATGTTTTGCAAATAAAAAGCTTTAATAAAAATTTTTTTAAATCCCCCCCCAAAAAAGAATGGTAGCAGTGTTCCATACCTATCGTTCCTATACTCCCAAAGAAAGGAAGGTGATGCATTATTTTTTCATTCCTTCAAAGACAAGCTTAGTTTTCCTAGATTTTAGCAAAACACTTGATAAAATCTCTCATGTAATTCTGGTGGGCTAAATGGGTTAGGTTTTTGGGTTTTTGGGGTTAAGTGATAGGTGAATTTGGAACTGGATAAATGGCTTGACTAAAGAGTAATATTTGTGGTTTGATGACAAGTTGGTAGAACTCTAGTGAAGTGCTACAAGGATATGTGTTTTATCAATGACTTGGATAAAGGCATAGCTGGGATCCTAATTGGATCTCGAGATGACACAAAGATGGGAGGGATAGCTAATGCCCTGTATGACAGAATCAGAATCCAAATGACCTGTGAGATTCTCTTAGGACCCAACAAGCTAGATAGAGTACTGGGACAAGTCTGATCAAGTAAAATAAAATAGGGATAAATATAAAATCTCACACCTGGGTTCAAAAAGTCAACTTCCTAAGTATAAGATGAGGGAGTTGTGGTTAGACAGCAGCTCATCTGAAAAATTTCTGGGGATGTTAGTGAATTGCAAGCTCAAGACTAGTCATCAGAGTAATGGCAGGCAGAAAAGCTCATGCGATCATGGACTGCATTAAGAGTGACTTCCAGGAATAAGGAAGTGATAGTCCCTCTCTCCATTGCTTGGTCACATACCACATCTGTTTTAGGCACCGGTCTACTTGCTGTTTCTTGATCATGGCAATCCATTTTCCATCTCTGTGTCTTTCACTGGTTGTCCTTCATGCCTGGAATGCTCTCTCCCCTCACTTTTATAACCTTCCTGGCTTTCTTCAAGACTCAGTTTACATATTACCTTCTGCAGGGTGCCTTTCCCCTTTCCTCCAGCTCTTAGTGCCTTCCTTTCTGAAATTTCTCAAATTGTTTTGTACTTACCTTGTTACTTTCATACTGTTACCCCCACTAGAATGTGAGCTCCCTTAGTAGAGAGTATTTTTGCCTTTCCTTGCATCCTCAAGGATTAGCACAATTCTTCTGATTGATTTAAGGAAAATTTCCAGACCAGTCACATCCACATCTTCATCTTTCTGGGTTCCATTCTTGACTTTATGACCCTTTTTTCTGTAACATGCTAACCACACTGTTCTCCTTTCACTTTCATTTTATAGTTGTCTTCCTCCATTAGAATGAAAGCTCCTTGAGGGCAGGGACTGTCTTTCTGTTTATATTTGTAATCCTAGTATTGAGCTCAGTGCCTGATATGTAGTAAGCCATTAATAAGTACTTGTTGACTGATAAAAGTGAACTGGACTGCCTTGGAAGATGGTGGATTCTCTCTCATTGGAGATTTTCAAGAAGCTGGATACTCACTTGGTGGGGATGCTGGAGGTGGGGACGAGTTGAACTCAGTTGTGGCTGAAGTCCCTTCCCACACTCAAATTCTGTGTTATAGAAAGAGCACTAGACCTGGTTCTGATTCTGACTCTACTACTGATAATTAACCTGATAGATCATTGAAAATCATTTAACCTCTATGGGCCTCAGATTGTGTGGGACTCTTATAAGATATCTTTTGGTTCTAAATTTATGGCCAAAGATCTAAAACCAAAGGAATAATATTAAGAGTTGATTTTCTCTGGTACTTAAAGACTAGAGGTCCTGGGAGATAGGTAGTACAAGTATTTGCACTCCCGTTTTATTTATCAGGAAACAGATGACCTCAGAGTTATACTTGATCAGCATGGAAGATCAGGTGTCCAGAATACAGTTCTGGTGTTCTTGCTGTGCCAGCTATGATTCAGATTAGAAGCCATGTATTCCAACCACATCGTTTTGCAGAGAAGGAAACAGTCACAGAAGAGTCACAGAGAGGTTAGATGACTTGCCTCAGGTCACACAGTTCTTAAGTAGCAGAGCTGGCTTTCAGCCTCGGGATTTCTGAAGGCAATACTAGTGCTTTTTCAGTAGTATCAAGCTGCCTATCTTGTGGCCACTTTAATTGAATTCATGGCTGAGCTGGGGAATGAGAGAGCTCAGGATAGACCTAGACTCATTAGCTTCTACTCTCAGCTATTAACTAACTCCATTTAAATCAGAAATCCCGAGGTCCCTAAGGGACCCAGACTGTAGTCAAACCCACACTCACCACATGTTCTCTCCATGTCCCTGATTTAATTATTCTGCTTGTTGAAATAATTCCTTGGCCCACCTTAGGAAAAAAACAAAAGTGGGAAAAAAACAGTTTGGTTTGGAGAGAAGCCTACTGCTTATTGATTGTCTACACTCAGGCAACCATCCAGCTAAAGCTGCCAAAATCATCTTACTACGGCACAAGTCTGACTGCGTAACTCCCCCACTCAAAAATCTTCAGTTACCCCTAGTGCCTGAAGGATGAAATACATCCAATTCTTGATCCATAATTCAAGACTATCCATAATATTGATACAGTATCCATAAAATAGAAGTTTCTAGGTGGTACTGTGGAGAGAGTTCTGGGCCTCAAATCAGGAAGGCCTAAGATCAAATCCAGACTAAGACACTTCCTGGGTGTGTGACCTTATAATTTCCATTTGCCTCAGTTTCCTTAACCTGTCAAATGAAGATAACAATAGCACCTAACTCCTAGGGTTTTTGTTTGGATCAAATGGGTTGATAGTAACCTATCAACATAGTAATTGCTTCCTGCTCCCTACCTCTAAAAAGTAACCCAGTCTTGTCCATTTTGCCTCTACAACATCTCTCAAATTTATTCTCTTCTTTTCATTCACTACACCACCACTTTATTAGGATCCCCCCACTTCTTGCCTAGTCTCTCTATCTTTAGGCTCTCTCCTTTTGAATCTATCCTTTACACACTGTGAAAATGGAAAAAGACATTGATATGACTTAAGAATAGGGCAGCTAGGTGGCATAGCAGATAGAATGCAGAGTCTGGAGTCAGGAAGCCCTGTGAATCTGGCCTCAGATACTTACTAACCATGTGATCCTGGGCAAGTCCCTTAATCCTGTTTGCCTCAGTTTCTTCATTTGTAAAATGGACTGGAGAAAGAAATGATGAACTATTCCAGTATCTCTGCCAAGAAAACACCAAGGGGGTCACAAAGAGTTACACAACTGAAAATGATTGAACAAAACATGATTTAAAAATTGCTGAGCTCTTATTAGAATATGGTAAAACAAACAACATTTCAAGAAATCATAGAACATTTCCCAAAAGTATTGGATTTAGAAGACAGAGTGAAGATAGAAACCATAGGCTGTAACGAGTAAGAAATCTCTGGTATACTGTGCCAAAGAATTTGATCACCAAACTCTAGAGCACCTATATCAAAGAAAAAATATTTCAAGTGGCTAGGATGAGTTGGGTAACATATGGGGGAATCTTAGCCAGAATCACAGAGAATTCTATGCCAAATTTGGGAAAAGAAAAAAAAATGCTGGAAAGCAAACGAAAATGCTTTGTACCAGGAACAATATATCTTTCAAAGCTGAGCCTAATCCCACAGGGGAATAAAAAGACTTTTGAATAGAATTGATGACTTCTAAGCATTATTGTTGAGAAAACCAGAGGGAGATAGTCTTTGGAAGATGAATGCAGAAGACAGAAGACATTTAATAAAAATAAGCAAAGTTAAACTTCTCTGATGGGCTAAAGGATTATCAAACACATACATTATTACAATGAGAGAAGAAACAATTTTCCTTTCAGAGTCCTACCCTCTCTGATAGTCAGGAAAAGAACATATAGATAAAAGTTCTGATGTTTCAAAATATATTTTAGGGAAAGAAAGAAAGAAAGGAGGGGGTGAATTTTATTTCTTGTAATTGGAGCATCACAGAGAAATTATTCAAACATGGACATTTGGGTGGAGGAGATGGAGATCTCACAAATATTATTATATGGACCAGACAAAGGAATGTTTTGTTTTGCTTTGCTTTTAAAGAGTACAGTGGCAGAAATACAATAAGATGATAAGCAAGGGGTTGGGATGAATCAGGTTGGGGAAAGAAGAAAATATAAGAGAACACATAGAATTGGGGAGGATAAAACCTTAAAAAAACAAACTGCAGTTAAGAAGTAATATGATAGGGGAAAAAAAAGAAAGACTCAATGAATTAGATCCGGGATGGGAGAAGAAAGGGAGGGGGAAAGCAAGATCAATTATTTTCCCAAGAACTATAATTACCTAGTGCTGATTTAATTTTTTCTTTTCCTTTTCTTTTTATTCTAAAGGTCAGTAGTGTGGGAAGAAAAAAAGATTGTAGCAAGATTTAATGGGGGAAAAGAAACTTACTAATCCTGAATGTGAACGGGATAAACTTACCCACAAAATGGGGGAGGATGGCAGAAAGCAGACTCTAACAATTTGCTGATTATAAGAAACACACAAAATATACATATTTATATGAAATTAAAATCAGAGGTTGAAGCAGGCTGTATTATGCTTTATCTGAATAAAAAAGCAAGAGTAGTAATTATTATGTCAGATGATGATATAATAGCTAGAATGTATACAGCACTTTACAAATATGATTTCAGTTTATCCTCACAAAAGCACTGGGAGATAGGTGCTATCAATATCCATATTTTATAGATGAGGAAACTGAGGCAGACAGAGTTTGAGTGATTTGTCCAGCATCACACAACTGCTTGCCTAGACAAAACTTGACCTCAAGTCTTCCTGACTCCAGCACTGAGGTCCAGAAATCTCTATCCATTGCACTACTTATCTGCCCTTAGATAAGGGAATAGTAAAAAACATATTTGATTAAGAGAGACAAGTGATATGACTACTATCTGTTTAAAGGCACCATAGATCATGAAACAATACTTTGAGAATTGGGTGTATCTCTTTCCTTCTTGCCTATTGGACTCTAATTAAAAGATCAGTTCAAATGCTCTCTCCTCCAGGAAGCCTTCATTGATTCTCCCAGGCAGCACTTTGTTCTTTAATGCCCTTATCATGCAACATTGTGCATTACAATTATTGGTGTTTATTCCCTTTTATTCCCCTTCTAGACTGAGTTCCAAGAAGGCAGAGACCCAAGTCTTATCTTAGCTTTGTATCTCACCATGTGTCTAGCACAGGGAGTAAAAAGATTAATACGTATTTGTTATATTGTATTATAAAGATTACAATAAAATATATGTCAATCAAAAAAAGATCTAGAGACACAAAAGAAGGAAAATGACAGGCTGAAGAAAAATGGCAATTACTCATGGAAATACATGCATTACAGGAAGCATTATTAAGGCTTATAAAGTCTTGGGTGAGAACCTGAAATCTAAGCTTCTGAAGAGTAAGACAACTGGAAAGTGAGCACCTAGGTAAGAAGCAGATGTGTGAAAATGGGATGTGGATTATTTCTTTCCTGTACTACCTTTTCCCCCTCAAAATATAAAAAGGATAGGTTTTTGGGCAGGGATGGATAGGTATCTACCAAGTGCTGGTAAAAATAAATTAGCTTGGAGTCTTGTAAATCTAATCAAAAGGGCTTTAAAATGGAATAGAAAGGGGAGGGAGAAAACTGTCTATGTCTAGTGTTCTAGCTAGATGCTGTAGAGAGCATCTTGCAATTTAGGAAAAAGGCTATCTACCAGTAGAGATCCATAACAATAATAACAACAATCAATGACATTTCTATAGTGTTTTAAAGTTTACAAAGGGCTTTCCATAGATTACCTCATTTGTGCCTTGCAACAACTAAAGTTCATAAGTGCTTTTCATACATTATCTCATTTGCGCCTCACAGCAACCCCGGGAAGTAGGTATTACAGTTTTATTATCCTCTTTCAGATGAGGAAACAGAAGCTGGGCGAGGTTAAGTGATTTGCCCATGTCAGAGGCAGTAATTTACTGGAGACCAAATCTAAGAAAGGAGCCAGCAATAAAACTCATGGCGTCAGATGTCTATACACAAATGTACAGAGTAAGGGGAATGACCAAAGGGAACTACAGAGTCATAATGGGAGGAAGCACATTTTCTTTTATCAGTATCAGGGAATCTTGGTAGGGAGGGACCCATGACGGAAGGGTACACACTTTCTTCCAAAATAAATAAAAAGGTGGCAATGAAGAGGAATCAATTAGTGCTATATATTCAGCCCAGCTTCTTAAACTGTGGTTCATTATCCCATTTGAAGTCTCATAACTGAATGTGGTGGTCATGAAATTATGATTTATTATTAGTAAAATTTTTATTTGTATATCTATTTTATATACCTGTATACTGGGGGTCATGTAAAAATTGCTCAGGCAAAAAGGGGTCCTGAGTGGAAAAAGTTTAAGAAGCCCTGGTGTATTGTATAGAAGTTATACTTGTGTGAGAAAGTCTGGGAATTAGAGAAGATTTGGATGGAGATTGATAGAAGCCATATTCTCTTCAAGAAGAGGAATTGTTTACATAAGAGATGAAGGACAGCCAGAGTCCTCCAATGATATCCTCTCAACAAGATAACAAGAGAGACCTCTAGCACATTGGGTGGATCCCTTATGATGAGCTTAGGGGAAGGCATAGATAGGTATCATACTTGTAGCAGTCACAAAGGGTGGGCAACCATTCATGGATGGTTCTAGGCATTGCTGGAGAGAATGTCCCAAAGGATGAAACCCTAGTTCCATTGGAATATTGTCCTTAGACCACTCTGACAGAAAGAAGAGATGGGAAACAGCTCACTACCCTGACACAGAGGCACAATGTAATAGCAATGGGGTACTTCACTTTTCCAGATTCATACTGGAAGTCTCGGTGTCAAAGAATGGAGAAAGTGATAGTTCTGTGGCTTGCACTGATGACAACTTTATCCTTCAAAAGGATAAAGAGGGATTGCTATTCAGGAGCTGAGCCTTAGCTCCAGAGAACTGATTGCTGTAGTGGAAATGATGAGAACCTTGGTGGGGAGATAGAGTAACTACTATAACTTAGATTTTATTCTAAAGAAAGACAGCTGGTCAGTCTACCATGCACCTTTGATTCTAAGAGCACAGATTTTCAAGGGTTCATAGGAAGGATAGTCAAGAGTCCCATGACCAAGACCAAGGGGATGTCAGCCCAGGTGGGACAACATGATGAAATTCTGAAGACACAAACAGAAACAATTCTCATGATGAAGAAAAGGGAAAATAACTAAAAGGGAATGACGGGAATGTACAGGGTAATACTTTGCCAGCTTGTATTATAAAGACAGTTACAGAAGATAGAAGCAAGGGCAGTCAAATAAGAATGAATATGAAAATGTGGTAGGTGAAGAATGCTAAGGACAACATAAAGTTTGTTGTTGTGTAAGTTGTATTAGGGAAAAGAGAAAAATAAAAGAGATCAGATTACTGCTGAGGGTGGGTAGAGACAACAGAGACAAGGCACAGTTACTCAACTAATTCAGCTTCTGTTTCTCTGCCAAGAATAATTATCTGGATTAGAAGGGACACAATGGTTGATGAGTACATAAGCTTTTTTTTTGCAGTCAAAAAGCTATAGTCTCCAGGCCTAGAATATAAGATCCTAGAGCTAAAGTCACAAGGGCCTTTAGAGGCTATCTGATTCAAGCTCCTCATTGTTAAGGATAAGGAAACTGAAGACCAGAAAGGTTTTGACTTGCCAATAACCAAGTTGGGCTTTGGATTCAGATCCAGTGAATCCAAATCAGTATTCTTTTCAGCAATAATCACCTTTGTCCTGCCCTTGTCAGATCATATCTTAAGCTTTATGTTCAGTTCTGGGTGCCATCTTTTAGGATAGTCAGGTATAGTTTGGAGTTTTTTCCTAGAAAAAGGAGACATACTATTTTTCTTAGTATTCCATTTCATTAAGGGCATTTACTTTGAATTTTGAATTTGAACCCAGTGCTTAGCATAATGCATGAAATATTGCACAAACATACTAAAAATAAAAGCTTATTGACTAACTGAATTAATTGTGTCTTCTGAGTGCAAGCACTTTTGGTGGCAAACTCTTCTGTTATGGCTTTTCAGTGGAAAGAGACACACAGAATATGGGTAGTTTTCTGGAAGGAACAACGTGTTCATTGGAAGACCTATATCAGAAATGTATATTCTGGTACAGAATGAAATAAGTGGAAACAAAAACCAAAATATACAATAAACATGATAACGCAAATAAAAAGAGCATAAAAAGGAAGCCAATACTTGGTAATTCTGATAACTAATTATAGTAAGTAATCTTGACCCCAGAGAACAAATAATGAAACATATCTCCAATCTCTTGACAGGGGAGTAAGGGACCATGGTGATGCATAATGTTGTATACAATGGCAGACACAGACATTGTATCAGTTGTTTCTGTTGAATGAGTTTTTTTCATCATAAGGAAAAATTCAGTTAATGGGACAATGGTAGAGTAGATATAACTGTGTTAAAAAACCAAAGCGTATTAATAAAACAAATTATAAAAAAAAGAATAGGCCACAGCAGATTAATCTTATTTTATTCCCCTCCCCCTCCCCCTCCCCTTGATTAATATACTTGTAGAAAAGGGAAATGTTATAAACCTTGTTTGGGGGCAGTGCTGCAATGGATAGAGTGCTAGATCTGGAGTCAGGAAGACCTATCTTCCTGAGCTCAAATCTGACCACAGACACTTACTGGGCAAATCGTTTCCCCTTTTTGTCTCAGTTTCCTCATCTGTAAGATGAGCTGGTGAAGGAAATGGCAAAACCACTCTAATATCTCTGCTAAGAAAACCCCAAATGGGGTCACAAAGAGTCAGACATGACTGAAATGACTGCACAAATAAACATAGTTTAGCTGGGTTTTAGTAAAGCATTTGAGCAACTCTTTCATGCTATTCTTGAGGACAAGATGAAAAAGCATGGACTCAAAAATAATGGATTAGGAACTGCTTGAATGGCTGGACCCAAAAAGAAGCTATTAGTAGTTCCCTGTAAACTTGGAAGGTTCTTTGCTGGAGTGCCCTGAGGCTCTGTGCTTGGACTTGTAACATTTTTCTTTTAACATTCCACTTCAATTTGTTCTCCCCTCACACTGTCTGAACAAGGCAGCTATGGCTGGGTACTGTGGTCATATACATAGCAGGAAGCAGGAAATTAGGGCAAAGGATGAGGTAAGAGTATACCTAGTATGTGTTATGATATTGAAAAATTGGAGGAAGGGGAGACATTTTTTGTGAAGGTGAATGAAGAGAGAAACGAAGGTAGTGATTGGCACAGAGGCAGGTTGCCTCTCTCCCTTTAGGTTGTTTTTCTGTGTTGAGGCATTAATAGTAAGTTTGCACACTCTGGTCGTGAGCCAGACCCAGGGGCAAATGGTGAGTGCATAAGAGCCAAGTTGAGAAGAGACAAAGATGGGTCATCTGGAGAAGAAAAGGGGTGTCCAGTCAAGGCTGTCATAGGGACACAGACAATCCTGAGTCATCTTCAAAGAGATACTTCCTTGAGGCCCTGAGCTCCTGAGTTACCTGAACTTGTTGGACCCCAGATCTTTGGAAGACTTTGCTATGAGTGGAAATGTATTGGGAGAGGAATGGGATAGCTCCTTTGAGAGCTACTGGAAGAAAGAAATTCTGAGATTTGGACCAGTTGGCCTGGGGAGATTTCTCAGGTTGGGCTGGCAGAGATTCTAGGGGGACACTGGTTGCTTTGAAGTGCCCCCTTTCACTCATCTTTACCATTTTTACCTTTTGGCTGTGAACAATGGCCTTTATACCTGACCTCAGTTGAAATGCAACAGAGATAGGCAGAGAGGTGGGGTTTCCTACAGAGTGGGGGCATTGAGTCAAGAATCTGATTGGCTAGATCTACATGCAACTCCCTAACCAGAAGGATTGAGAGCAATGGTATAATTCACAGAAGCTGCCATAGAGCCCAAGGTAAGCCTCTAAGCAATGGCCTGTTACCCTTTGGTGGTACACATGGTGCCTAGGAAGAAGAGAGTACATACTCTGGTCCTTGATAGTGATTAGGGTAAGGCACTGTTCAGCAATGTTCCATGCTATTAAACTGCTATTGAGCAGGATTAAGACATAGATGGTTCCTCTTTCAGATTTGTAGATTATATAAAACTCAGAAGGATAATTAACATATTGGAAAATAAAGCCCAGATTCAAAAAAAGTTATAAAAATGTGGCCAATTTTGGCCAAATTTAAGATGAAATATAAAAAAGAATACATTCAAAGTGCTCTATTGGGTTAAAAAATCCACACAAAGACAAAATGAAGGTGTATAGAGATAGCAGTTTGCTTTTAAAAGATCTGGGTAAAAAAAAGAATACATTCAAAGTGCTCTATTGGGTTAAAAAATCCACACAAAGACAAAATGAAGGTGTATAGAGATAGCAGTTTGCTTTTAAAAGATCTGGGTAAAAAGAATGATTGAAGAAATTGTAGTATATGAAGGTAATGGATTTTCACTAAGCTATAAGAAACAATGCATATGATGACTACAGTGACACATGGAAAGATTTAAACCAGTGGATGCAAAGGGACAGATAAACAGTGCCAAGAAACAACTTACAAATTAATCACAAGGAATATGGAAAGAACAACTAGAACACAATTAAAAATGGTTGTTGTACCATTATAAAAGACAAGCTTGGGCCCAAACTTGAAATGCAAGAACATACGTCCTCCTATTATTTTACAGAGAGAGATGTGGAACACTGCATATAATGTCCCCAAATTTTTTGATGCATTGATCAGTTTTGGTGGATTTTTTCTCTTCCCTTTTTGGGGTTAAATTCTTTGATATAAGAGATTTTCCTCTGGGAGGTAAAGGATATAGGAGAAAATTTAAGAGATGTAAAAACAAAAGATATAAATAAAATTTGATTTTTTAAGAAAAGAAAGATCAAAAGGGGGAGTTAGTAAATACAAGCTAACTATAGGCCAACAGAGTATGGCCTCCTCCCAAATGTAATGCAATCTTAAACTTTATTAAGCAAGGAATAGTGCCCAGAAGTAGCAAGGTGATAGTTCTGTTCTATGTAATTTACCATGGTCAGACCACATCTAAAGTATTATGTCCAGGATGGGGTACCATATATTAAGAAATATTATGATAGGCTGGTGAGTGACCAGAGGAGGGCAATCAGGTTATTGTAGGGCCTTGAAATGATGTCATATTAGGACTGTTTGAAGGAACTTGAAATGTTTATTCTGGAGAAGAGGAAACTCAGGGGGGAGATGATAGCTGTCTTCAAGTATTTGAAAGGCTGTCATATGGAACAGAGATTAGACATGTTCTTCTTGGCCCCAGAGGGAAGCACCAAGAACAACTGGTGGGAGTTACAGACAAGCACATTTCGGTTTGATGTCAAGAAAAACCTTCAATGAATAGAGCTGTCCAAAAGTAGAATGGACCGTCTCAGGAGGTAGTAGGTTTTCCTGTCACTTGAGATCTTCAATCAAGCTAAATGATTACTTCTGGGAGAAGTTGCAGACGATGTTGTTGTTCAGTTTGGGGTTGAACCTGGAAGATCTCTGAGGACCCCATCAACTCAGATCCTGTAATTGTATGTCTGCAGCTATGTCCCATAGTCATGCCGGCCCATTGGGGATGATGGTTTGCCAACTTGTCTCTTATTATTAGGTTGGGGATAGGGACTGAACCTGTGATTTCAGTGACAGAGAAAATGTCTTAAAAAGGAAACTCCCTGTACCAATACATATTGACACCTGCTCTGTAACTTATAGTCTCTGAGAGTTGCCTAGACCACAGAGAGATTAATTGATTTGCCCAGGGTTATAGTATATGTTAGAAGTGGAACATGAACCCACATATTCTTAGTTCCAAGGCCAGATTTCTACCCACTCTGCCACAGCTGCCTCTCAGAGAGTATGCATATGTCTTCTGCTTTTATGGCAGCAAAGTCATCACTACTGATCACATGTACCCAAATGTGATTAACATATACTCGTATATGATTAACATATAACAAACATATAACATTTATCATAGCCCTACCTATGGTTTGGACCAAAAAGATAAGAGCAATTATCTACATCCTTGCTGTTGGAAATAAAACAAATCTTTACACAAAAGCACTTGGTTTGGCCCCTAAGCTTAGTATGGTGCTTTCCATATAACAAGTATTTATTAAATTGAATTGATGGATGAAAAAGCTTCTATGTGGATATTTGTGTTTCTTTAAAGTTTGCTTAAATTGTGAAACCTATTCATGAAGCCTCCCAAAATCTGTATTTCTTTCATGAAAGTCCCACTCTGGTGCTTGTCAGATTAGAGTTGATTCTGGATTCCCAAAGGTTGCCAGCAGACACAACTATTGATAAATAGTAACATGCTAGAAAGGTTTCAGGAATAGTTTTGATGACAGACTATATATTGTATGAGGACTAACCTAGCTTAGTATAGAAAGTTTTACCTCCAGGATGTTGACGAGGAGGTGATCAACTCTTTGGCCATCGCATCTCATAAACAGGTATAAATTCTCCATGGCCCTCAGTCCTTCTGCTTCTACAACGATAATGGTAGAAAGATGGTTAAAGGTGCGAAGAATCAACATTTTTTGGCTGTCTTTAAACATTAATTTAATTAATTATAATACAACTATTAACATTAACTTAACTCATTATACTGCAAACATGAGATCATTGTTCAATAATTATCAACTTTCCATGGAGGAATTAAACCATATCAAAATGGACGTTTTCACCACAGATGAAAGGAGACAAGGTGATGGGGTAGAAATATTGCTGAGTTTGAGGTCAGAAGACCGGAGCTCAAATCTAGGATTTGCCAGTTACTACCTGTGTGACCTTAGGCAGGCAACTTCTCTATGTTTGTAAAATGAGGAAGTTGTTTCAGATACTTCTAAGATCCTTTTTTGCTCTAGGCCTGCAATCCAAAAATTCCTAAGGAAGTTACTAAGAAAGGGAAGTATGGCTCATATGTTCGTTCCCTTCAGAGAGGCAAATAAGTTTTGGCAGAGTTGGTTTTATTGTGTACCTAACAAAGTGCGTGACAAATAAATATTTCATGGGACAGACAATATTTTGCCTTGCAGTTTAGATGATGAGCATAAACAGATTGCTATGAAAATACTTGAAGTTTATGCACCAACATCTGTTGTAGTGGATGAAGAAATAGACATTCCATCAACTCTTTTTGTAGTCATATTATTGACTACAGTGCAAGATTTAGGACATGTACTGGGTTGCCAAGTAAATGTTTATTGATTAGAACAAAAATTAAAATCTACCCTCGAAGTAGGAGAAAGCATAAAAGCGAAAAACCAACATTGTGGAGGACTTGTCAAGAGATTCGAGCAATAAGAAGCCATAGATAATTTAGAAACACCACTATAAACCCTCTCTGAACTATCCAACATACATTAAAAAACCCCAGAAATACAAAGAGGGAAAATGAAATGTCACTCTTACAAGGGTAAAGTTGCAACTTCAGCTGTTGCTTTTGGAACCACTGTGTCCTGCTGTCTTAGAGTCCCTAAAACTGTACTGACTGACACTCGGTACATCATCTACCTCCCAGTACCTCAAAAGTGAGCTATCCCTCATTTCCTGTCCTTCAGCCTATTTGGATGGAGGAGCCACAAGTTGAGGCTCTCTTCCACCTCATCTTTCAACCCAAGTGCTAGCTTAGATACATCAAGCCTGGAGATACTGAACCCCTACGTACAGGCTCCAATAGTCAGTAAAATAGTTTCCCTTTCTGTCTTCATCTTATCCTCTTGACATGAGTCCCCAGCTCCCCTCCCGACATAACAAAAGCCTTATAGAGCTGCCTGCTCCTTACCAGAACAGTGGGACCTCTTTCTGGATCAGGATCCAGGGACCCCTCTGCCCTCTTTCTCTAGTTGACCAAAGTGCAGGACATCCCTGGTCCTCCTTATTTTACCTTGGCAGAAAGTAGCAGTCACATTATTGCTCTTCTCCTAACTCTTTGAAAAACAGTCTCCAGTTAGGGACTGAATGCTACTGGGACTCCTTGCTATGAGCACCCCCTCCTTCCAACAGCACCTCTTATCAACTTTGTCTCCTGGCAACCAGCTGTGCCTCATTGCTTCTTGTTTCTGTCTCTTGAAGCTCCTTTGGCAGGGTCCCTGAGCTCCTCTTGCTTTGACTGTTCCACTCTGTCTCCACAGCTGTCACCAGCTGATTCTCTGCTGAACCATCTGCTGGAACTGTCATCCTTTGGTGTGGCTTCATCTTCCTCAAAGGGAGTGTTATCACTCTTTTGTGAGACTGCCCCAGGCCAACATGCCTCGGGGGTAATCAACACATTTTTCGGCTTTTTAAAAAATCAGACCCACAGTCACACAAAGGAGCCCCTTGAAGAGGCTGTCATGATCTTCCCCACTCATCCCCCTCACTGATAGTTCCCCAGTCCACTCTCATAGACAGTGATAAAAGGGAATGCATTTCTTTCTCCTCTTTCTAGCCCTAAAATTCAGGCTGTGTGTCCCTTGCTTAGGTTCTAACTCCTGCGGAGCCTTTCTAAAATGGAGTACAAACAAATGTACCACTTTTCACCTGTCTTTTCAACTCCCATCATGCCCCAGGATCCTAGAGACTTGAGCGTGCAAATTACCTTAAAGTATCAATAAATCTCTGATTCACTTAGTAATTCTAGAGAGGGAGAGGGAGAGCTGGTGATCTTTGGCCTGCTTCCCTTTCTTTTGATTTTTTTTGCCATAGCAAAAGCCCTTTTTCTAGTATCAAGTTATTGATCCATTTACCTATCTCTCTATATATTTTGTTGTTTTTGATCTCTGTAACTTCTTAATGGAAATGATCTACATACACATTGAAGGCATTCTTGATAAAAATAGAAGGGAAGAGGGAATCAATTACACTATGCTACAACAAACCATATCTTCCCCCAAATGCAATGAATTTAGAGTTATAGAAAATAGCAGATCTTGCTGTGTCTGTTGAATATAAAAAAATTTGGCTCAGAAGGGAAAAATGTATCTGCAAAAGCTCTTTTCCAACAATCTGTCTTCCATGCATATGTTAAGATTTGTTGATAAATGCAACTGCAGAGGGAACTTTGTTCAGCCAGCCTATCTACTATCTAACCAGTCATAAAACCAGGATATATGTGCCCATTAAGGGTGATCACCTCAAGCATGGAAACTGTACAGCATTGATGGTACATGGAAGAGAGGAATTCCTACTAGAGCAGGTATTCTTAACCTGTGTGTGTGTGTGTGTGTGTGTGTGTGTGTGTGCGCGTGTGCGATCCCTTTGACAATCAGTGTGGTGAAGCTTGTGGATGGACTCTATCTCAGTATCATGTTTTTAAATGCATAAAGTAAATTATACAAGATCACAAAAGAAACCAAAGATCACTGAAAAATAAAAATGGAATTTTTTTCCATTTAAATTAATGAATCCTCTGAAATCTCTTTATAGGCCCCCTGAAGGACTGAAGGATCCCCAGGTCGTGGACTAGATATGAGGTCCCCTAAATGCTCTTATTTGCCAATTCCTTCATACTGATTGCCATCAAGTCCAAGAAGATATTCAGACCCCCTCAATGAGGTTAGTGCCAATTAAAAGGGAAACAAGCTGAAGATCTGTAAGGAAAAACTCAATGAATGAAAAATCCTCTTTGTCTAGCCTATGCCATGCAACTAGGGGGGCAGCTCATTGAGTTAGTTAGCACTGAGTTAGTTGGTCAATGCATATTTCCTGGACCAGTGCCGAAGCCACACAGTGATGTAGGATGAAGCGAGAAGGCTGGATTGCTTTGGGAAAATTGTGCATTGGTTTCAAGCTGCTCCCTGATATAAAATCCATCTTTTTTAAAACCAATATTCTTCTGGTGATGTGATAGGGCTGTGAATCTTGTGTCCTGGTTTCCTAAGGGACTAAGAGGCTTTCAGAGTGAGCCAGACAGGTCAGTAATGCATAAAACAACAGGCATTTATTATGGCACATTTTAACTCACATAAGAGAAGGCATAAGGCTTAACTGGAGGCACCCAGGAGGCCAGGGCATGGGGCAGCAAGGACTGGGAAAGAGGGATTTAGGTTAAAGGATGCTACAGGGTCTCAGGCACTAGAGGGATCAGTCGCTAGAGCCTTTAGTATAATGGTCTTCAAGCTGAGGCAGGAGGAGGGGTGTGTGTATCTATCTGTCCATCCATCCATCCATCTATCTGTCTGTCTATCTATCTATTTATCTATCTATATATCTATCTATCTATCTATCTGTCTATCTATCTATCTATCTATCTATCTATCTATCTATCTATCTATCTATCTAATTGTCCTTCAGAGATCCTGCTCCAGGACTTTGTGTACCCAGTTTCTTAAAGCTCTCCCTCACCACTCCTATTTAAAAGGTTCTTAATCTGGGGTCTACTCTCCAAGGAGTATGTGAATAGATTTTCAGGGGATCTGAAAACTTGGATGGGAAAACAATTGCTTATTTATTTATTTTTACTAACTTCTAACTGAAATGTAGCATCTTCTTCAATTATTTTAAATTTAAAGTATTATTCTGAGAAGTCACCCCTAAGCTGCACCAGAACTCCAAAGGGGTACAGAATACATAACCAAGGTGAAGAACTCTTGGCCTAGTCAATGTGTGAGATATTTGGGCTCCTCACCTCTACTGTAAGGACAATTCTGCTCCAACTAGTGATCTTGACTAATTCCCCCATCATTTCAGACAGCAAGAACCTGGAGAACTAACCAGAGATCAATAATCATTTGGTTCCTGTCTCTGACTTTATAGGGAGGGAATAGTTTCCAAATACTTAATTGATTTTTTTAAGCATACATAGCTGCTAGGTGTGATCACAAAAGAATATAGAGGTCAAGAATGTGGGTAGGCAAAATGGGGCTGTCCGCAGGAAACCTCCTTGTTGAAATATATCTCAGAATTCTGTCAACAGAGAGCACAGACCACTGCATCTCAGCAGAGCCATAATTGGGAATTCTTATACCCAGGGCAAATTCAATTGTGAGGAGGGGTCAGATTTACATACCAAACATCAGGATACTTCTTCTAGCAGAATGTGTCATGATATGAATCCAAATAACATGCTGTTTAATTCCCCAGTTAAATAAAACCAATTCAGAAGAAAAACAAACCCCCAAATGTATACAACACAGGACTTTGGAATCAGAACTATTGGCACTGACAGGACTATGTGTAAAATCTTCAACTAATGAAAAGCTTGTATGCCAGCCCCTCAAATACGTATCTGTGTATATATACACACACACATATATATATACATATTTACATTGTATATATATATATGTATATGCATCTGTATTTATATTATATATGCATGTAATATACATGCACATAGAGTTTTCTGAAAATCTTAATGTTAAAAAAGTTTAAAACCACATTAAGAGTTTTGGGATATCATGTAAATAAGTGTATCTATCTATCTATCTATCTAGTTTGGAAATATATCATGTAAGTATGTGTGTATATAAAGATATAGATATAGAATCATGTATACATGTGCATGTAGTACATATTTATATTATGTATACACATATATTTATACATACATACACATAGAGTTTTCAAAAAATCTTAATGTTAAAAAAGTTCAAAACCACATTAAGAGTTTTGAGATACCATGTATATTATGTAAGGAAGTGTGTCTATCTAGTTTGGAAATATCCTGTATATCATATGAGTATGTGTGTATGTAAAGATATAGGACCATGTATACATATGCATATATGCACATATATTTATATTATGTATACACATATTTATATATACATATACATAGAGTTTTCAAAAAATCTTAATGTTAAAGTTGAAAGCCACATTAAGAGTTTTGAGGGGCAGCTAGGTGGTACAGTAGATAGAGCACCAGCCCTGAAGTCAGGAGGACCTGAGTTCAAATCTGACCTCAGACTTTTAACACTTCCTAGCTGTGTGATCCTGGGAAAGTCACTTAACCCCAAATGCCTCAGCAAAAAAAAAAAAAAAGAGTTTTGAGATACCATGTATATCAAGTAAGTAACTGTATCTATCTGTCTATCTATCTAGTTTGGAAATATCCTATATATCATATAAGTATGTGTATATGTAAAGATATAGATATAGAATCATGTATACATATGCATATATGCACATATATTTATATTATATATACACATATATTTATACATACATACACATAGAGTTTTCAAAAAATCTTAATGTTAAAAAAGTTGAAAGCTGCATTAAGAGTTTTGAGATACCATGTATATCATGTAAGTGTTTTTATCTATCTAATTTGGAAATATCCCATATATCATATAAGTATGTGTGTATATAAAATATAGATATAAAATCATGTATACATGTTCATATATACATTCTTATACATAGTAGAATGTTTTGTGAATCAATCAATAAGTACTGATTAAACATTTACCACAAGCTGATCACTATGCTAAATACTGGAGACAGGATAAGCAAAAATACTAGCTGTTCTCAAAAAGCCTAATGCTCTAATGGGGAAACAATTTGTATATAACAAGAGGCAGTCAAGATGCATACAGAATATATGGAAGGTATCTTTAGCAAGGGGGAAATGGGGGAACCCTCCTGCAGAATGTGACCTTGAACTGAGTCTTGAAGGAAGCTAGGAGTTTCCAAGATGCAGAAATGAGGAAAGAAAATATTCCAGGCATAGAGGCACAGACAGGATCGCTAGAGAGGTAAGGAACAGCAAGCAGGTGGCTGAAATCTATCCATGGACTCCTTAGAGATCTATGGATCCCAGATTAAGAACCCCCAACCTAGGTAATGAGTGATTGGAAAAGGAGGTAGGGTGATCATGTAACCAAAGCAAGAGGTAACAGACAACCCAAGTGTTGCCCCCTGATAGCCATTGGAATGTTGAAAGGCCCCCATCATGCTGGGCGAATCCTCTGAGGCAGCATTTTATGGGAGGACCTAGATAAGAATATTACTATATCAGAAGCCATGAATGAGTTGAAATCTGGCCAATGGATATCTTAGATCTGCTGCAGGATGGAAGAATTTAAACTTAAATCCAGATGAGGTTTTTGTATTGATGATGTATTAAAGAATTCTCTTTCTCCTTCCAAAAGTTCCACATAGCTCAACATCTACCCCCTGCAAATGAAACAAAGCAACCCAACAGCAGTCTATAATCGAGTAGGAAAGTGGGCTCTTTGACCCCTACTGCCTCAATTGACCATGTCTAATGGCAAGTACAGCTAGTTGGATCATGAGTTCATTGTCCAGTCTTCACCAGCCACCTGGTGGCAGCATCTCCAAATTTCAGGTGAAGTGCCTAGAAGCCAATTACTAGACCCTCAAAGTCTGGCCTTGCAAACTAAAGTGCATGAAGTGGTGGCAGAGATTATAGTGTACACATTTCTGACTATGAGAGTCTGTCTCTGTGTGTGCCTATTACTGGAGGTCCATATGTCCAGTGGACCTTATGACAGTCCAAACCCAGCGCAAGCTACTCCATCAGTCTCCTTCCCTAGAAATACAAATGGTAGTTTTTGCTATATTCAGATTCAAAGTCAGGAGTACCTTATTTTCTACTTCAAGGAGTTGCTAATCTTCCAGAATTATGTACAAATGGGTCTTAGAGACCCAGTTGCCAACACAGACACCATAGACCTTGGTGGACTAACTCTTTGGATTAAACACACACCTTTGTTTTTTGTCTCTCTTCTTGTTGCGGAAGGCTATTAATGGTATGAATTATCTAGGTTACCCAACACACCACCATTTCCTACTCTCTCTTTCATTCTTTTTTTCCCCTTATAAATAAATATAAAATTATGGGGAGATTTATTTATCAACTTCTTCTAAAAAATGACCTAATGCTGTTAACATAAATTCAAATTACAAAATTCTATTTACACATAACTTGTCAGAAAAATTATGCATGTATTTATATACATATATATATATTTGCATACATACATGTAATGGTGTTTTTACTTTAAAACCGGGATGAATCTTGTGACCTCATTGCTGTAGGTACTCCCTCCAATAGTGCAGATCACAAATCTGTACCTCTTCATTCTGTGTCTCTTGTCAAGAAATATAGAGCAGAGCCTCTAAAAGATTATGTGAAGATGCTTTTGAGAAGTCCCATGATGGTATGGACAACGATTGTACATAATTATGTATTTTATATATATATTATATGTACATATACACATATATATTTGATGTTTTCACATGTAAATTTATATGTATATCTATACACACATACACACACACATATATATATATATATGTATATATATATATATACACCTGTTGCTTTGTTTTAATTTTTTATTAAAATTTCAACCACTTCTAAGTTATTGTTTCATTTAATTGCCTCAAGGGTACTTAGGAAAAACCATTTTTGACATTTCCTTGGGACTGACTTGACATTCAGAACTCAAAGTTTATGCCTTGTATTAATATATAGTGTGTTGATAATGATGATGATTATGGCTTTGTTTTCCAGATAGGGAAACTGACCTTGAGAGGTGAACTAACTTATCCAAGGCCACTAGTTAGTGTCAAGAGATATTAGAACCCAAGTTCCTCACCTAATGCAGGGCCCATTTCCTTACATGATGATTGTCTCCTTTACATGCAAATGTGCTGCTCCCTATCTACCTTCCTTAGGATACATGTTCTAGGCTATTTCTGTAGGACTACTTGGGCCTAGAGAAGTCATCTGGGAGAATCGATTGTTAAATTTTCAGTGTGAAAAATACACACACACACATACATACATGCATACCTTAGAAATTATGACAAATCCAGACTTGATTTTTTCTTTTATTGATTGGACTTAAGGAAGCTATGGAGAAAAGATTAAGCTGAAAAATGTGCCACCTGTAGATCTCTCCCCAAAGAGCTGGTTGTTACATATTTACCAGCACACTATACACTGTGATGGGCTTGCATTGATCCATGGTATTTTTAAATGTGGTCCCACCCCCCTACTTATGGGCAATGTCATGCATTGGCCTTCTATATGTATAAAGCCATAGATGCAGTTAGTGGCTATGCAATACTATTTTTTCTCTGTGCAAAATTCATCATTCATAACAGGAATTAAGCCTGTGATCTTGGGTTCATTAGCACTGTGCTCTATCTGCTGAGCTAATTGACCCTGATGAAAATTCTCAGAATGGGAGAATTAGCTAAATGATCATTCGCCCTTGAGCATGAGGGTGGAAAAGATGGATTGATTAGCTCATGTTGGAGCAAGAATTGGGTTCCCCATAATTTATTAGCCTCTTATTGAACACCTCCCATGAGAACAGTGACCTCTATGGGGCAAGGAAATGCCACCATGGCTGGCTGTAGCTGTATTCATTATGCTGGGCTCTTCCTGATGTTTTTTGTCATCTCACTGGCTGCCTCCTCTAGACACATCCTCCTTGTGTCTCTGAAAGGTACACATTGGGATCTCTAGAATCCATTGTCTTCTTCCTGGTGACCCTTTCCCTACAGGAGGTGGTACACACAACTGGCATTGTGCCCACAATGCTTGTTGACTTGCTGAGAGAGGCCAAAGTTATTTCCATCCTGGGTTGTATTGTTTGATTCCATCTTCTGGAGCCTTAGGTAGCACAGACTGGTACCTCCTGGTAGTGGTATAAAATGACTGACCCTTGGCAATCTACTGGCAATACACTGTGCAACACTGATGCATGGGCAAATCAGTCTGTGGGCAAGTAGATAATTGGCTGATTGTGTTCTCTACCTGCTTCTTCTACCTATTGGAGGAAGCTCTACTATGGCAAGCAGATCCCTGGCTGTGCAGTACCCCAGATCTCCCTCAGTCTTTCCTGCTTTCTATTGTCATCACATGAATGTTTAACCCTCACTGAAGAGCCAGGAACAAGGAGGTCCTAGGAACAAAGGTTAAAGCAGGTGATTATTTGGTTACTCTTTCTGACAGTAGCTTTTTAAGTACAAACCCAATTAACTACTAGTGATGAAGGTCCCCATCTAAGTGGCGTCTCCAGCTTGATATGAGAAACAAACCTTGAGTGATCCAGAGAAAAAACCCATCTTCCCAATGTCTCTTGATACTCCCTAATAGGAGATTCTAATTAATAGAATCTTTTCTTTTTGGCTTTGGAATTCAAAAGAGGATTCTAGTTGATGGGGACTTCCTGAGAATATGGACTCCAACTTATGATTAGGAACTAACCATCCTAAATATTAATATCCAGACCTGAATCTAGTATTCAAAATATCCAAGGCATAATATAGCAGGACAGTTACCTTATACCTGTAAGCTATGTTTTTCAATTTCACTTAAGGTTGCATTCACTTTCTCGGTTGCCTTGTCTCCTTGTTAACACATACTGAGTTTACAATGCACTCAGACATCCATATCTTTTTCAGATATACTGTTGTTTATCCATGACTGCTTTATCTTGTGCTCTGAACCCAAGCTTTTAGTCCAGATGCTTCGATAGGACTGAGCCTGTTTCCCCCTCAGTAGACAAGCAGGAGTCTTGAAAACCCCATCAGACAGGAACAAAATTTTCCCCATCAAACCAAAGCTTCAGAGATCAGGGATTGTTTCTCCCCACTTTGATGGGTAAAACCCAATAGGCACTGTCTTTGCCGTCTACACCAGTCTGATTGATACATGTGCCTTTCCCATCAGACTATGTGTTCCCTGAGATCAAAGACTGAGTCTCTTCAATAAAAATTAAGTCTCCCTATGGGCAGTGCCTGTTTCCTCCATCAAACCAGAGTCTCTCTAAGGAACTGTGCCTCTCACTCCCCACAGTAGCTGTTCCAAACCTCTTCTTTCCTCTCTTTTAGCACTTGCTTCTGCCTTCTGCTTTACTATAGAAATTAAGGCTACCTATCATGAGGTCCAGCATCTCCCATCCCTTATATTTTTCTGTGTCCTCACCCATCCTTTCATTTGCTCCAGTTTCAGAGGAAGAGATGGTCTTTTTCCTTGCCAAGACCACTACCCCCAATACTTTTATCTCCTCTTGAGCTTACTCCCAGCCATTCTTCCACAACCTCTTTCACATTTTCAACCTCTCCCTTTTTATTGGCTCCTTGCCTGCTACTACATGTTCAGATGTCCCATATCCTCAAACAGTTGTGCTCAAACTTTTTGATCTTAAAAAAACTTCTGTTTACCAAATCTGATGGCTTTTTTCAGGACTCATCCTCCTTGGCCCTTTTCTTCCAGTAATACTGCTCTGTCCTGGCTTTCTTCCCACACATCCAATTCACTACACATGACTTAAGCATCTACTACGTGTAAGGCAGTGTGCTGAATGCTAGCATACACATAAAACCTGAATGAAAAAATGGCTTCTGCCATTAAGCAACTTCCATTATACTAGGAGATAAAACAAGGTGCTTATTTAAAGAAATAGCACCAACAAATAGGAAAGGCCTTTTGTAAGAAATGGCACAAGTGGAGTTTTGAAGGAAGTGAAGAATTGTAAAGATACAGGAGAAAGGGAAGAGTATATTCCAGGCATGAGGAATTCTGACCCTTGAAACATGGATGGCCATAGGAGATGGAATGCTGAGTGAAAATATAACATGCAGTCCAGCAAAATAGTCTGTACTTGAGGCTGGCAGCAATAGGGAGTCACTGAAGTGTTTTGAGCTGAGGAATACATTGCTGTCATCAGATGTGAGTTTTAACAAGATATTTTAGCAGCAATGTCAGTGGTCCATTAATAGAATTCACAGTGCCTATGAATGTGGATGGAGAAAATTTTATTTTTATTTTAGTATTATTGACTTCTTTTGTAATCCTATGTATTTTATTTCATGCATTTAGATACATTGTTCTGAGAAGAGATCCATAGATTTCACCAGACATTGCCTAAGGAGTCCTTGGCACAAAAAGAACAGGAATCCCTGAACTCTACATGACTCCATGAGAGATGGATCCCAGAGACAAAGGGATGGATGGACAGAAGAAGGTTTGTAGACGATAACAAAAAATGGCCACTGATGGGATATGGGGGTGAGCTAGGAGGAAAAGTTGAGAACAGTATTAAGTTTAAGACTGTGGGTGACTGGAAGGATGATGGCATCCTCAGAATAAATAGGGAAATTTATAGGGAAGGGTCAGTTGAAGGCAGAAAATAGAATTCCACTTTGAACATGGTAAATTTGAGATGCCTCTGTGACATTCAATTGGAGCTCTCATAAGAGAAGTTAGGACTGAATATATACTTCTGTGAATCATCTGCATAAGAATGAAAGTGGAATCTATAGGTACTTGTAGGATAGGGTATAGAAAAAGCAGAGAGGAGGGTCTAGGACCTTTTGTCTATTCTCATAGTCTTGGCCTCTGGTGCAGACTGTAATAACCTTGGCAAAAACAGTTTAAAGTGGTGAATGGTTGGGATTGAAAACCAGATTGCAAATCATTGACAAGTGAATTAGAGAAAAGAAAAATTGAAGCTGTGGCTTTATCTATCTATCTATCTATCTATCTATCTATCTATCTATCTATCTGTCCATCCATTCATTCATCTATCCAGCCATCGAGCCATCTATCCATGCGTGCATCCATCCGTCTGTCTGTCTATCTATCTATTTATTGAAGTTTGGCTATGAAAGAGAAGTAATATGTAGTAAGATAGTTTGAGTGGATGGAAGTGAATGTGAAGGCTATTTTAAGAATAGAAGAAAATTGGTAGAACATCACTAATGGAGAAATATGTTTTGTATGTATTAGGGGTATTGTAGTTCTTACCTTCTCAATGGGTGAGGGATGAGAGGAAAGGAGAAGGAGCATCTGGAAGAGAAAATAAAAATAAAATTAAGTAATTAAAATATGGGAGAATTGGGTGTATTTGTAATCACTAGAGAAGGAGTCAGTAAATATGGAGAATGAAATTGGAGAGAGGAAGTGATAAAAGGGACAAGTACTAAGAAGGGATAGGAGGGGCTAAGGTCAAGGGCATGAGGACAGGAGTTGGCTTTGGTGTGAGAAGAATGGAGTGAAGGAATAATGGAATAGAGAATAAAGGATGCTATCAAAGGGATTTGAGGTATAGGTTTGGAGGTAGAGAAGAGGGAGGTCATAGCAGATGGTGTCTATATTCTCAGTAAAAGAGTTGAGGACCTCTCTTGACAGAGAAAGAATGAAAGAGTAGGAAACTTAAGGAGAGAAAAGAAAGTTTGCAATAGACACAGAGAAGAGTGGGAGAGAGAGCCAATTAAATCTCCCTTGCAGGTTTATCACACTCTTTCATGGAGTCCCTACTCACCTTACCAACATAACCTACACCCCAGAACTCATAGAATCACAGAATTTGAGAGTATCCAATATCCAGAAGGAATCCCTATCACAACATACTTAACAGATGGTCATCTAGCCTCTACTTGAAGACCTCCAAGAATGGGAAACTCACTACCTCTAAGGCAACCTTTCTGCTTTTAGACATCTCTCATAGTTAGGAAATCCTTGACATCAAGGTTAAGCTTTGTCTCTGCAACTTCTACCCATCATTCTGGATTCTGGCCTCTGAGGCCAAATAGAACAAGTTTAATCTTTCCACATGATAGTCCTTAAAATTCTTGAAGATAGCTATCATGCTCTTCTTCAAGCTAAATATACCTACTTTCCTTTTTTTATTAAAAGCTTTTTATTTACAAAACATATGAGTGATTTTTCTACATTGACCTTTACAAAAAATTTTTTTTGTTCCAAGCTTTTCCCCTCCTTCCCCCCACCCCCACCCCTAGATGACAGGTAATCTAATACATGCTAAATATGATAAATTATATGACAAATCCAATATATGCATACATAGTTATACAGTTATCTTACTGCACAAGAAACATCAGATCTAGAAAGAGAAAAAAAAACAACCTAAGAAGGAAAACAAAATGCAGAGAAATATTCACAGAAAGCGTTAAAATGCTGTGTTGTGGTTCACACTCAGTTCCCTCAGGCCTCTCTCTGGATGTATATGACTATCTTCATCGCTGAACAATAGGAACTGGTTTGAATCACATCATTGTTGAAGAGAACCATGTCCATCAGAACTGATCATCATATAGTCTTGTTGCTGTGTATAATGTTCTCCTGGTTCTGTTGATTTCACTTAGCATCAGCTCATGCAAGTCTCTCCAGGCCTCCCTGAAATCATCCTGCTGGTCGTTTCTCACAGAACAATAATATTCCATAACATTCATATATCATAATTTATTCAGCCACTCTCCAATTGATGGGCATCCATTCAGTTTCCAGTTTCTAGCCATTACAAAAAGGGCTGCCACAAACATTCTTGCACATGTGGGGCCTTTTCCTTCCTTTATGATTTCTTTGGGATATAAGCCCAATAGAAATGCTGCTGTGTCAAAGGGTATGCACAGTTTGATAACTTTTTGAGCATAGTTCCAGATTGCTCTCCAGAATGGTTGGATCTGTTCACAGCTCCACCAACAATGGATCAGTGTCCCAGCCTTCCCACACCCCCTCCAACATTCATCATTTTTTCCTGTCATCTTAGCCAATCTGACAGGTGTTATACCCACTTTCTTTAACCAATCCTCTCATGACTTGGAGTGAAGGCCTTTCACTATCCTGGTTGCTCTTTTCTGGACACTCCAGTTTACCCATGTCCTGAAATGATGTATAAAATGAACATAATACTATGGAGGAGGGCTAAAGAGGTCAGAATGCAATGGAGCTATTCCTGCCTTTTTTTTTAATGCCTCTCCAAAGTCAGCCCAAGATCCCATTTAGACTTTTGGCTGCCACATCCCAGTGCTTGTAGTCCACTAAAGCTTTTTTTTTTCACTAAAACTGCTAGCTCTCCACACCCCACTACTCATACTGGTGAGATTGATTTTTCATACTCAAATATGACTTTACATTAATCTTCACTGAATTTCATCTTACTAAATTCATCCCAGTGTTCTAATAGGGACTTAAGTATTTGTTGAAGGGTAACAGAGGATTGATTGAATGAATGAATGAATTCCACAATTGAAGACATGCATGTGTCTTAGTTGAACCCTGAACAACTTTTAGTCATGTCTTTGCCATTAGCCTTAGAGGTCCCTTAGAATAGGGGATCATATCTCTCCCCAGAATGAAATGCAAATAGGAGGAAGGGAGAGCTACTTGTTGCCCTCCAGGTCTTCCTATCTCTCAGTCCAAATGCCTGGGTCCATTTTTCTAAGGGGTCTTTAAGTGAGGCCCACGAGAGGGCGCTCATTCCACATCTACCCCCTCCCCAGGCTGTTTCAGGCCAGAGCACACCCATCCTTCCCTACCATAGGGCAAGGCCAGAATCAGGGGGGTATAGTCTCAGGAGAGACTTTAGGTTTGGCAGGGAGCCCAGTGCTTGAGAGGCTTGACCCTGGCCCGGGAGATGCCTGCTAAAGTGAAAGTTTGGCCCTGACTTGACCCACTTCTCCGAGTTCTATGCTATGCCATATGGCTTCCTTTGTGGGATTCAACCCATTGGGTGCAGTGTGCATCTTGTCTGTTCCTCAGACTACCTCGCTTCTGGCTCCACCTCAGACAGCCCTTGCACTGTTTATCCTCTGCCTTGGCCAGCCCACTAGCCAGCCAGTCCTACTCCCTGTTCCTTGATCTGCACAGCCCTAGGCAAGCAAAGTGGAATCTCTCCATTAGTGGATAGCCTAAAACCACGCTCCCCCTGCAGAGGACTTCTGCATCCCCACTAGCTCCTCAAGCCAGCCCTTCCCTTTCTTCAAATCTTAGTTTCTCTCTTTTGTAAAATGAGGGAGCTGAACTAATGGTTTCTAAGGTCTTCCAGGTCCAATACTGTAGGATTCTAACCTCACACTGGACTTTTATTGTGCCTCAATTTCCCTCCTCTGTAGAATGAAGGGATTGTATTAGATTTCTAAGGCTTTTTCTGGATTTCTAAACTTTAGTATTCTAAATTTCCCACTCCTTACTCCCTCCTCCTACCTCCAACACAGGAAGCTGTCTTTCAGTCGATTAAAATAAAAAAGAGGGGATTGTACCCAAAGCAAATTGACATGGTGGGTTTCTAATTTCTCACTCCTTTTCTCTGTACTTCAGTTTCCCCCTCTATACAATAAAGGGTAAGTAGATTGTCAATGATATCCTTTAAATTACTTTAGTGAACCCTTCCCCCTCTCTCCATTCCTTAGGTTCACCCCTAGTTCCTCAGAATTTAGCTCCATAGGACTAAACTCTAGAGCTACCTCTTACCTATGGTCACACAAGGAGGATCCTTGGACTTGCCAACACTGCCATTCCTTCCACTATATCATGCTTTATAGGTACAGAATCAATGTTAAATTGGAGACTTGTTTTGATTCCTTCTACTTTCAGTTTTTTCTGTTGGTTTCAATCTACTAGACTAGTGGCCAGGGTCTTCATTCACTTCATTTTGCCTAGGCTCTCCCAGCTAGTAAATAGCCAGGAGGAAGCAGAACTCTGGTCTTCCTGAACAGTTCAGCACTCTGGCCATTAATACAAGGTGTGTCTTTGATTTTATTTTGGACAGCATATCAAATTCTGGTCTTCTGTGACAGTTCAAATTGTCTTTGCTCTTCCATATTTGATGCATGCTATACTTGTAGACTCCCAATAACATGAGCTTGCACGGTTTTTCCTTTCCCTCTATACCTAGAGTTCTTAACTTAGGACCTATAAACTTGATTTAAAAGTATTTTGATCACTACATTTCAATATAATTGGTTTCTGTTGTAATCCTTCATTTGGTGCATTTAAAGACGTTATTCTGAGAAGGAATTCATAGGTTTCACCAGACTGCCTGCCAGGGGTCCAGAACAAACAAATATTGCAAACTCCTCTAACAATTCACATTATCACCCAGAATAGGGTATCAACAGATCTCCAGGTTCCAATTCCCACTAGTGTGCATGCTTAAAATCTCTTCTAGGGTAAAATTTTCTACATTGTAAGATCACAGATCATAGATCTAGAACTGGGAGGGGTCTCAAAAGCAATCTAGTCCAAGTCTCTTATTAGACAGATAAAGAAACTGAGGTACAGGGAGGTAAAGAAGTCACTTGTCCCAAATCACATAAATAATAAGTATTATATTTGGGATTTGAACCCCCGGTTCAGTGATCTTTCCATGGCACCATGATGCTCAATCCTTGTCATCAAAGCAACAACCTTATCAGAGGGCAGCAAAATGGAAGTGATAGAGCCAGAGGAGAGGAAGGACCTGGGTGCTAATCCCTCCTCATGTACTATTTAGCCATTACTTCATTTCTGTAGGTGTCAATTTCTCATTTGTAAAATGGGAGAATAAGGTCCAACTTTTAGTGGTATAAGGATGAATAACATAATATATAATATAGTATAATGAGATATAATATAAAATAATATAGTGCTATTCAAACCTGGGGGGCAGTTACGTGGCTCAGAGGATAGGTCACTGGGCCTGGAGTCAGGAAGACCTGAGTTCAAATGTGGCCTTGGACATCTACTAGCTGTGTGACCCTGGGCAAGATGCTTAATCTTTTTTTCTCAAGATTGTTTAATTAAGGAGGTGAGTAGATGAAGTCACTTAATCCTAATGTTTCAGTTTCCTCATTTATAAAATGAGCCAGAGAAGGAAATGTCAAACTACTTTAGCATCTTTGCCAAGAAAATCTCAATTGGGGTCATCAAGAGTAGGACACAACTGAATAACAACAATGCAAACCTAATGCTAGCTATCATTATTATTATTATCTACTAAGTCTCAGATAGGTTGCAATTTACCCTGTGCTGCCAAAATAATGTCTTTCTGTCTTATATTAAAAATAAGCAAACTCATTAGTTACATATCTGTTTAACAAATATTTCCTTGAAGTATCTATTAAGTGCCAAGTAATATGATAGACACTGGGGATATAAAAAGAAATGAAACAACTCTTGCCCTCAGGGAACTTACATTTTGCAAAGAGCTGCATGGCATGGTGGGCAGAGTGTGGGACTTGGAATCGGGAAGACCTGGTTCAAATCCTGCCTCAGACTCTATCAAGATGGGCGTAACACTGGAGAAGAAACCTCTGAGTGTGAGTTTTCTTATTTGTTAAGTGAGGGGAGTCAGGTACTAAGGCTCTAAATCTATGATAATATGAAATGATAGATATACACATATTAAGTAAATATCAATTTCAGGAGGAGGAGAATGCTAACAACTGGGGTAAGATGATGAGGGTAGAAAGGTGGTGAAAAATCAGGGAAGGCTTCTCATGGGTGGTAGCATCCAAGCTGAGCCCTTAAGAAAGCTAAGGATTTCAAAATTTTATGATGAGGAAGGAGAACATTCTAGGCATAGGGCACACAGCCTGTACAAAGGCAGGGAGTACTCAGGGCAGGGGAACAGCCGGGAGATTTGTTTTGGTCTTTTGTTGTGCCTGACTATCAATGAGGGATGTAGCCTAAACTGTTTCTTTTAAAAAAAATAATTTCTTTATTGCTGTATTTTATTTTTACATCATTTAGTTTCCCTCTCTATCTCCTCTCCTTTTGCTGAAATAGAAAAGGAGCCAGCCCTTGAAACAAAGATTTTTTTTAATATAAAGAGGAAGAAGAGGCGAAAAACTCAATAAAACCGACAAATACATTGAAAAACAAATCTGACATTGTTCCATACACATGGACCCTGACCCCACTGCTTTTACAAAAAACTGGGGGAACTATCTTCTTCTAGCTCCTCTTTGGGGCCAAGCTTGGTTTTTGTAATTTTGCAACCTTTACTTTTGATTGCTTGTCATTATTCTTTCCATTTCCGTTGTTGTAGTCATCTGGTATATTATTTCCTTGGCTTTATTTCACTCTGTGTTCATATGTATCTTTCCATACTTTTCTATATTCATTGTAGTTGTTCTTTTTTAAAGCAAAGTAATATTCCATTATATCCAGGAGCCACACTTTATTTAGCCATTCCCCAATCCATGGGTATTGACTTTGTAATCAGTTCTTTGCTACTACACGAAATGCTGCTATAAATATCTTGGTGTATATGAAGTCTGTTGTTGTTAGTAACCTGTCTGGGTCATATGCTTACCTGTGAAACTTCTGAGTCAAAAGTAGGTATATTTATGGCACTTTAGCTGCATAATTCCTAATTGTTTTTCAGAATGGTAGTAATTCACAGCACCAACAATGAGAATGCACATGTGTTTATCTTTCCACAATTCCTTTTACATTGTTTAATGTCCTCTTTTTGCATCTTTGCAAATTTGCTAGATATGAGGTAAAATCTCAAGGTTGTTTTCATTTGGGACGTCTTTTTGTAATTCTTCCCTTGAAAATTAGTTGCTCATAGCTTTTGACTACTTCTCCATTGGATAATGGCATCTGGTCTTAAACATTTTTGTCAGTTTCTATATATCTATGATACCAAAACCTTTTAAAGAGATATTTGATAAAGACTTTCCTCCAGTTGACCAATTCCCTTCTTACCCTAAATGCCTGGATTTTGTTTGTGGAGAAGCCTTTCACTTTCATGTCATTAAAATTATCTATCTTTTGTAAACCTGTATCCCTCTATCTCCTATTCTGTTTGTGAAAGGTATATGATCTTATTCTCTTCAATTTTTTGTGTGTTCTTTAATCTTAAATGTTTCCACTGAAATTTTCATTTTTCATTTCAATTTCAAATTTATTATGTAGTATGATGTGACATGCCTAATTTGTGCTAGACTGTTTTCTAGTGGTTCTTATTACAGAAGGAGTTTTCATCTAAGTAATTTATATTTTGGGATTTATTAAACACTGGATTATTGAGTTCCATTACTTCTGATTTGCACTTTTCTAGTCTATTCCATTTATCTATTTTTTTTGTTTTTTTATTTTATTTATTTTTATTTTTTTAAGCTTTTTATTTGTATAACATATGTATGGGTAGTTCTCCAACCTTGATCTTTACAAAGCTTTCCAATACAAATTTTACCCCCAGTCCCCTCCCCTCCCCCAGATGGCAGGAAGTCCACTACATGTTAATAATGTTGAAATGCTTGAGAAGTTATGCAAGAAAAATCCTATCTACAAGAAAAAAAAAGAATCAGAGAAAGGCAACACAATGCAAGCAAATGTCAATAGAGATCATGAAAATGTTACGTTGTGGTCCATATTTCATGTCCCTCTTTCTGGGTGTATATGGTTTTCTTCAGTGAACAACTGGAACTGGTTTGAGACAATTCTTTATTGCAGAGAGCCATGTCCATCAGAATTGATCATCATGTAATACTGTTGTTGCTGTGCATGATGATCTCCTGGTTCTGCTCGTTTCACTCAGCATCAGTTCATGCAAGTCTCTCCAGGCCTCTCTGAAATCGTCCTGCTGGTCGTTTCTTACAGAACAATAATATTCCATAACATTCATATACCATAATTTATTCAGCCACTCTCCAATTGATGGGCATCCCTTCAGTTTCCAGTTTCTAGCCACTACAAAAAGGGCTGCCACAAACATTCTTGCACATGTGGGCCCCTTTCCCTCCTCTAAGATCTCTTTGGGATATAGGCCCAGTAGAAGCACTGCTGGGTCAAAGGGTATGCACAGTTTGACAACTTTTTGAGCATAGCTCCAAATTGCTCTCCAGAATGGTTGGATCCGTTCACAGTTCCACCAACAATGTATTAGTGTCCCAGCCCTCCCACATCCCCTCCAACATTCATCGTTATCTTTTCCTGTCATTTTATTTTATTTATTTTTTTGACCTTTGCAAAAAAAACTTTTTTTCCCAAGCTTTTCCTTTCCCTCCCCCCGCCTCCCACCCCTAGATGACAGGTAATCTAATACATGCTAGATAGGATAAATTATATGACAAGTACAATACATGTATACATAACTATACAGTTATCTTACTGCACAAGAAACATC
>JAJPUD010001417.1:49535-75320 GCA_023553655.1 Myrmecobius fasciatus | reverse complement strand
CTATTTGACTAGCTGGTTTTCCCCTCTGTGCCAGTCAAAAGGTGGGAAGAAGCAATGTGGTACAATGGAAAGGGTTACTAGAGTTGAAGTCAGGGAACCAGAGTTCAAATCCTGATGCTGACACTTTCTACCTATGTGGCCTTGAGCAACTCACTTCTCTGGGCTAGTGGGGTTTGGGATATTGGGGTTTGAACCAGATAAACAAGAAGATAACACAGTTAGATGGATTCAAATTTAATTGAATGGATATATTCAAAGAGTCATAATGGCCCAGTGTTAATGTGGCAGGAAAGTTTCAGAAGTGTCCCAAGGATCTATGCTATTTAATATAGTTGTAAATGACTTAGATAAAGATGTAGATGGCATGATGATTAACTTTATAAGGTGTTCAAAACTGGGAAGCATAGATGACACACTGAATGATTGAGTCCGGACCTATAACAATCTTGACAATTTCAGATGTTCAAGTAAATTTAATGGATGAAATTTAGTAGTGACAAATGTAAAATCATTCAATTTGGTTCAAAAAAATCATTTTCAGAGGTATATAACAGACAAGGCATTATTAGATTGTAGATTTTCTGGAAAATTGACTACAAGGTGATTACAAGCTGAATATGAGTCAGTAGTAAGATGAGGTAGTTAAAAAGAAAAAAAGTTTTGGTATATATTAAAAAGAAGCATATCTTTTGAAAATAAGATAATTGTTCCTGTGTTTCACACAGGCTCCATCTAGAGTACTTTGTTGAAATCCTAGATTAAGGACATTGATAAGCTTGTGATCATCCAGATAGTGATCTGGATAGCCTCAATGAAGATTAGTTGAAGGAATTGGGATAATCTGATCAATAGGCGCTTGAGCCAATGGTAGAAACAAGAAAACACCCCAATCCCTGTAAGGATACCAGAGAACACTAGGGGAAAGGGGAAACATGACAGAGCTGGCCTTAATGTAGAGGAGGTCAGAGTAATAACTTACATATATGTTTTAGAATTTTGCCAGAAATCAAGGCCAAGCTCAAAGGCCTTCAGCTTTTAGATACTGTTATCTTCCTTCCCCCCTCACTCCCCCCCAGCCTTTTCTAAATTAGGACTGTATTTTGTCTATCTAGCTTCCTGCATCATTTCTCTTATTCTCCAGCACCTTTCAGGGATCACTGTCAGTGGCTCAACAATCATAACTGCCAGTCCTCTCAGTATTCTACCTTTCTTAAAGAGCTGTATCATATGCCTCTGGAGTTTTAGCTAAAAGAAAGATGATAGAGCTCACTAGCACTCTTACGGAAAAGAAATAGCACTTTAGTCAAGGACCCCCAGGGAAGTGGAGAGAAGTTCCATCACTCTTTTTGGAAACAATTTTCATTTTTAAAAAGTATTTTATATTTCCAATTGTATGTAAAGACAATTTTTAACTTTCATTTTTACAAATTTTGAGTTCCAAATTTTTCTTCCTTTCCCTCTCTTCCTAAAACAGTAAGAAATTTGATATGTTATTTATGTGTCATCATGTAAAACATATTTCCATATTAGTCATGTTACAAAAGAAGGAACAGATCAAAAGAAAAACCAAAAAATAAAGTGAAAATAATATTCTTTGATCTGCATTCAGAATCCATCAGTTCTTTTTCTTGACATGGATAGCATTCTCCATCATGAATCCTTTGAAATTATCTTGGATCATTGCATTGCTAAAAGGAGCTAAGACATTCATACTTAAATATCGCACAATGTTACCATGTACAGTGTTCTCCTGGTTCTGCTTATTTCAGTTTGCATCAGTTCATATAAATACAGGTTTTTCTGAAATCTACCTGCTCATCATTTCTCATAGGGCAATTGTATTCCATCACAACTCCAACTTGCTCAGCCACTCCTTTTTCCTTTTTTATGTTCTCTTTGGGATATAGACCTAAATTGGTATTACTGAATACAGTTTGATTACCCTCTGGGCACTGTTGTAAATTGCTCTCCAGAATGGTTGTATCAATTCACAACCCCACCAACAATGTGTTAGTGTCCCAATTTTTCCACATCCTCTCCAACATTTATCATTTTCCCTTTCTTTCATATTAGTCAATTTGAAAGGTATGAGATGGTACCTCAGAGTTGTTTTAATTTGCACTTCTCTAATAAAAAGTAATTTAGAGTATTACTTTGTATGACTATAGCTTGGTTTCTTTATCTGAAAACTGTCTATTCATATCCTTTGACCATTTATGAATTAGGGAATGAGGAAGCTCCATCATTTTTAGCACGATGGATCCATGCTTGTCAGGGGCCAGTAGGAGCCATGGTAGTAGCAGAGCATCCGGTGTCAGCCATATGAAATAAGGAGAAAACGATACTACAGACTGTACCAGTATACATAGCAGAGATTACACACCTGACAAAAACTGAGCTCTAGGTAGAACAAGACAATGAGAAAAGCATGATGATATATATTTGTGAGAGACAATGTTCCAGGTTTATGGGGGAAAGAGTCTATTGCTTTTCTTACTCTGCTATTCCATTACTTGTCTTTGCTTTGAATAATTGTGTCTTTTGATTGAATAGTAAAAGCAGACAGAGTGATGGGGGCTCATAAGCTATCATTTTTTAGTGGAATCAAACCCCCAGAGTACCATGAATCTGGGGTAGCTTGTCTAGAATAAAACATATGCAGGTTGATGCTATGGGGCATCCCAAACAGTAGCCTTATCCTATTTTATGTCTTTTCCCCAACATGTTTTTAAAAAGCCCTATTTTGGTTGTTTTTGTATTCCTTGCCAGCTTTAGCACATCGTGAGCATCATTGTTCCTGACACAGTTCTTACAAGACTGTATCGCATGTTTATATTCATTTTCCGTTATCTGTGTTTGCTTCCATCTTTCGTGCATCTTTAAATTTTAAGTTGGCCAATGAGCTCCTTTATATTTATTCATCTTGGTGTCTTCCTAATTTCATTCTTGAGATTGCCCATTCCTCCTGGGCTGACTTCCTCTGCTGAATTTTAGTTCAAGACATTTGAGCTATCTTTTTTTCCTGAAACCTTTGAAATCTATTCTCCAAAATATAGAGTGCATGTAAAGATAAATCCAGCTTTTCCCTCTTCTATCACAAATTATAAGATAGTGATTACTTATGCTCTAGTCCTTCCATCCCCCTCTCCCTCCTCCCCATTGCCATCATTCAGAAGTACACATTATAACATATGATAATCCCATGATTGTTGTTAAGGATCAGATGAGATCCTATTTGTAAAGTGTTCTGTATTTCTTAAGGTTACATGCATGTATACATATATACATATATACACAGAGATATCTACATGCTATTATTATTAGCATTGTTGTTATTATAATTCTATTTCAAGTAAGTTCCTTTTGCTGGTAAGAATCAGGGACAGACTGAAATCTTCTCTTATTGGTTTTTCCACTTTTGAAGGGTGAAATTATCATTAAGACAAGCTAAGAAATTATTCGCTGTTCTGCTTTGACAGAGAGAGATTTAGTAGATATATGAAATATTGCTTATGATAAATATCAAGAAAGCCATTTTAGCTGGGACCTAATGCGTGAAAGGGATTAATGTAATAAGGCTAGAAAGATGGGAAGCTGGGTTGTGAAGGGGTTTAAATGACTTTCTATTTGATTCTAGAAACAATAGGTGTTTATTGAATAAGGGTGAGATGTGGACAGATATGCCTTTTAGGAAAATCACTTTGGCAGTTTTGTGGAAGATAATTTGGAACAGGGAGAGACTTGAGGCAGGAAAATCAATTAAGAATCTGGATTAGGGTGGTAATTATGGAAGGAGAGAGAAGGGGACCAATGTAGGAGATGCTATGGAGTAGAATTGCTAACATTTAGTGAGTGACTGAATATGGAGAGAGGAAAGAGTCAAAAATGATTTCAAGTTTGTGAATCTAGGTGACTGAAAAAATGGAGGCACCCTCAACAGAAATTTGGGAGTTTGGAAGAGAGGTGCTTTGGGAATCCTCACCCCCTGAAGCAATGTTGGGTTCTTCTCAGGGTATAAAGAGTTTGAGATACCTATGGGGCTAGTTTGAGATATCAAATAGGCAGTGAGTGATACTGAGAGTCAGAATTAAAAACTGGGGCTGGATTTTTATATATGGGAATGGACTGCATAGAGATTATAATGATATCCAAGGCAGCTGATGTGGTTAATAATAATGATAACAACAATACTAAAAACTGGCATTTATATAGCACTTTAAAGTTTATAGATTATTCTACATATTATCTCATCCGAGGCTGTGTCACCACAACCCTGTGCAGATGAGGAAACAGGCTAGGTAAGTTAAATGACCTGTCCCAGACAGCCCTGATAGAGAGAACCAAATTAACATTTGAATCCAGATTCTCTGATTTTAAATCTAGGAAACTTGTCCCCCTCTCCAACCACCTAAGGAATTGTTATATTCACTCTACATGTTCTCTCCATTTGCCTCCTAGGAGAGGTGCCAGGAAGAGGAAGTTAATTTTGTTAGTGGGCTTTCAAGAGGAACTACATAAAATAGGAAATCTAAGATAGGAGCCAGGTCAAGGAACACTGCCATGTGGCCAATTTGACTTTGCAGTTTCAGCAACTAGGTTCTTTAGCTCTTTCCTTTCCTTCCCTCTGCTGTCTCCCCTTTCCCATCCGACAAGACTCCTCACATGTAAATTCCAAAGATGTCCTTAAGTCATCCTTTCTGACACTTCCACCAACGCTTCCCTTCTTCCTCAGTAGGGTTGGCCAAGTGTAGGTTACCCTAACTATGACTCCTGAATACCAGGAATATATTTGTATACACCATAAGCTGCCAAGTTCAAGATCAATGCTCAATAAATAGGGAGCACACCATCACAGAAGGAATCCACAAGACTGTTTCCTGAATGTCATTCTCTTGGCTCCAAAGAAGTGATAAATGAGGAGACCTTGAAAAGTTCAATAGAGCTCAAGGGGGACTTTAGAGGTCAGGTACTACAAGCCTCTCTGCCTTCCCCATTTTATGGAGGAGGAAACCAGGACTTCAGAAATTAAAGGGACACTCCTTCCACCTGGCTTTCCTAGTTTCTTTGAAGTTCCAGCAAAAATCCAACTTCCTTCTGTAGAAAGTTTTCCCCTTTCTCTCTTAATTCTATTGCCTTTCAAACCCCTAACAGTATAAACAAAACATGATTTCCCCAACTCCTCCAAAACAATAACGTTATAATTCTGATGCCTTTATTCTGTGAATTTTTCGATGTCTCTTTCTATACCTCTTTCATTTTGTAGCTCTTCTGCTCTCGCTACTTGGTGAGGCAGATGGATAGAATATCTAGAATGCTATCTCTCAGGTCAGCAACAGCTAGGTTCAAATCCTTTGACATTTATTAGTTGCCAAGCCACTTAGCCTCAGTTTTATCACCTGTTAAAAGGGTGTTGGTAATAATGTATAGTATCTACCTTACAGGGCTGTAAAATGAAATCGTGTACATTACACATTTTGTAAACCCTAAACGCTATATAAAGGTCCACTATTAGTATTGTTCTCTCTGATATCACATTTGGTGTTTTGACATAAGCAGTTTTCTTCATCCCCCTTTCTTTTCAGCTCAGTTCAGTTCTCTCATAAATATGTGTCATCAGTGGAGAGAAGAAGTTTTTGGTACAGGGATAGAGTGCTGGGCCTGAGGTCAGGAAGACCCCAGTTCAAATCAGAGCTCACATACTAGCTGTGTGACCCTGGCCTAGTCACTTAAACTCTGTTTGCCTCGATTTCCTCAACTTTAAAATGGGAATAATAATAACATCTACCTTACAGGGTTGTTGCAAGGATCAAGTATTTGTAAAAATGCTTAGCATAGTACCTGGCACATAGTTAGGCACCATATAAATGCTTATTCCCTTCTCCCTCCTCTTTTCAGTTTAAAGCCCCTTTGATTCAATTTTTAAAATTCTAAATGAATGAATTTTTACTAGCCATTTTTGGGATCGCTTCATCAATATCTTTTCTATATTTTAAGCCATAGTCCATAAGTCCAAATCCCATTCATTGACACCCTATTCTTTTTCTTTTTTTCAAATACAAGTAAAGATAGTTTTCAACATTCATTTTTGTAATATTTTGTGTTCCAAATTTGTCTCTCTCTCTCCTTTACCTCTCCCCCTCTGCAAGATTGCAAGCAGTCTGGTATGTACAATCATTTAAAACATATTTCCATATTTGTCATGTTGTGACACCCTATTCTTAACCAGTTTATTTACTTCCCAATTCAGGATTTTAGCTAGCAGTTTCTGAGGAAAGCAGCATAAAGCATACCTTCAAATCAAGTTGCAAATCATGATGTTAAAATAATACAAATAATTTAGATAATTTCCATTAAGTAGAAGGTTATTATTATAAAGATTCATATATGATATCATTAATACTGGACTGTTTAGAAGCTTTTTTATTAGCCTTGATAACCTAGATGCTAATCTCATTTATTTCTGTGCTGCTGATGAAATTCTATCACATAGTCTTTAAAAATCACTATTTAAAATATTTATACCTTCTAAATTTGGGTGCCTTGGAACAAGTTATTAGTCACCATACCTTAGTTATAGCTCTGTCCCAAAATTGCCTTTTTTTAAAGTTCTTGAGTTTTATCAGTAGTTATGAAGAAAATATTACTTGTTCCCCCAAAGTCTTTAGTTTCTTTTAGAACTTTCATGATCCCTCGAAATGCTTCCCAGATTTCTTCCGGCAATATAATCTGACCCCTCCCCTCATGTAAAATTCCAGACATGGATAGTAGTCATTGAGTTGAACAAGTATTGGAGTGGCAGGTGTTGTGCAGGTTGTGCTTTGAACATAGACAACAGTTGTTTGGCTGTGACACAAAAACCATAGGGACACATCCAGTATAGGTCTCATTGTTCTCCATACTAGTTGAAAGTGAGATCTTCAGTTCTTGGTCATTTGTAGTTTTTGTTGGCAACTCTTGGTAAACTCTGTGGAGGAAGACTCTGGCATGCTGCTTGTTGTTTATCTCTGTTTGCCTCACTGGGCTCAGTCACTGGGGGTTTGTGAATGAGTCTCTATTTAATCATAATAATCTTTACCTTTTTTCTCAGATGAAGCCAGTTTACCCAAATGTCTTTGTTTCACAATTAGCAGCCCCAAAGGCCTAATATAGACAATGAGATGAGCATATCTGATGTATATGACTGGGCTAATGTAGCAGAATATAAGTACTGGTCACTTTTCAACCACTTTTCCTTTTTGCCCATACTCTGTTGATAATTTTTAGAAATGTCTTCCTTTGCAATTCAACTAGCATTTATTAAATGCTTAGTATGCATTTGGCCCAGCAGTGTTCCTATTGGGCCTATATCCCAAAGAGATTTTAAAGGAGGGAAAGGGCCCCACATGTGCAAAAATATTTGTGGCAGCCCTTTTTGTAGTGGCAAGAAACTGGAAACTGAATGGATGCCCATTGATTGGAGAGTGGCTGAATAAATTATGGTATATGAATGTTATGGAATGTTATTGCTCTGTAAGAAACGACCAGCAAGACGATTTCAGAGAGGCCTGGAGAGACTTGCATGAACTGATGCTGAGTGAGATGAGCAGAACCAGGAGATCATTATATACGGCAACAACAATATTACATGATGATCAATTCTGATGGACATGGCTCTCTTCAACAATGATGTGATTCAAACCAGTTCCTATTGTTCAGTGATGAAGATAGTCATATTCATCCAGAGAGAGGCCTGAGGGAACTGAGTGTGAACCACAACACAGCATTTTAATGCTTTCTGTGAATATTTCCCTGCATTTTGTTTTCCTTCTTAGGTTGTTTTTTTTTTCTTCCCTCTTTCTAGATCTGATATTTCTTGTGCAGTAAGATAACTGTATAGATATGTATGCATATATTGGATTTGTCATATAATTTATCATATTTAGCATGTATTAGATTACCTGTCATCTAGGGGTGGGGGTGGGGGAAAGGGGGGGAAAGCTTGGAACAAAAAAAAGTTTTGCAAAGGTCAATGTAGAAAAATCACACATGTTTTGTAAATAAAAAGCTTTTAATAAAAAAAAAAATGCTTAGTATGTTCCAAGTACCATGCCATAGAAAAACAAAACTGAAAGAATTACTGCCCTGAGTAGAACCTTGAAGGAAGGGGATTTTTTTAAGGTTAAACCTGTATAATCCTTTTAAACATATTTCCATATTTGTCAGGCCCAAAAGGGAAAAACCACAAGAAAGGAAAAGTAAGCAATCAGAAAAGGTGAAACTACTATGCTTCAGTCCACATTAACTCTCCATAATTCTCTCTCTGGATTGGATGGCATTTTCATCCCAAGTCTATTGGAATTGTCTTGGATCACTGTATTACTGGGAAGAACCATGTCCATCAGAATTGATCATCATATAAGTCTTATTGTTGTTGGGTACAATGATCTCCTGGTTCTGCTGATTTCACTCAGCATCAGTTCATGCAAGTCTCTCCAGTCCTCTCTGAAATCCTCCTGTTGGTCGTTTCTTACAGAACAATAATATTCCATAACATTCATATACCATAATTTATTCAGCCACTCTCCAATTGATGGGCATCCACTTAGTTTCCAGTTTCTAGCCACTACAAAAAGGTCTGCCACAAACATTCTTGCTTTTTCCTTTTTTATGATCTCTTTGGGATACAGACCCAGGAGAGAGACACTGTTAGATCAAAGAGTATGCACAGTTGACAGCCCTTTGGGCATAGAGGAAGAAGATTTTGAAAGGTGGCAATGAAGAGGACGTTCATTCTCAGCATGAAAAGAACTTATGTGAACACACAGAGGCAGTTGGGGTATCAGTCTTATGTCACTGGAATGTAGGCTCTGTGAAGGAAAGGAATATGGATGTAACAAGATTTATTCCAACCAGCATAACATAATTCCCCATTGGATGGCTTCTTTGTGTGAGCTGAAGCCCCTCAGCACTGACTTCTTCCTGCTATTCTCAGAGTCTGGGGTCATATATCACTTGTGGTCCTGCTGCTACTCACTAGAAACTTCTTTTTGGATCCAGCTGTTACAATTTACTTATTTACAGACTCCTCAGCTTTGTATTTAAAGCCTCCTACAATATGGCTCCCACCCACGTTTGCAACCTTATTTCATGTTGGGGATAGGTCTGTCTGTTTAGATGTAGCCTCAGGTCTCTGGATGAAGTTTCCCCTGAAACTGATATTAAGGGAACATTTGTGGTCTGACCTCAGTGTCAGCACGGCTGAGACATTTTTGTGGGGCAGAACTGACAGATGAATTAAGTGAGTGAGAAAGAGCTTGATGAACCCCCAAAGCTACAAAATGATTGATTGTCATGCTTCCTCTGCCCGCTACTTATGAACATTGAGGATCCCATTCCTCTACTGGTCTCTAATATTCCTCTCAAGTACTCATACTGCCATGCGGGAAGACTAAAGTCATAAAACTTTGCACTTCTGCCCAAACAGAGAGTTGCCAAGATTATGGAAGAATAGGAGAAAGTTGGTCCCAGGGTCATGGTCACACAGTAGCTGTGCCAAAGAGAATCATCAAAATATCAGCAAAGTATCCAGGGCTTGTGTTGCCTCCCTACCATGAGTGATTGGTCTAACCTCTGGTCATTATGGGTAGGGAATAGTAGATTTTATGAGAAGTCACTGAACTTCTGGGTTTATGCTCCCACATTCTCAGGAACATCTAGAGAGTGAATAGAGACAAGAGATTGAACTCTGTCCTGGGGGAGAGAAAGAATGAGTGATGGTTATTATGAAAATGGTGATGAGAGCATGTATTTTGACTGTCACAATGTTTAATGACATTGCTATGCTTTTCCTTCTATCTAATTAAACTGCATTGCTGGACTATGACCAGAGGTCTAAGTGAATTATAACAGCTGGATCCAAACAAGAGAAGTTTCCAATGGGTGGGGGCAGGGCTATATGCAATAAGTAACCCTAGACTTTTGATAACAGAAAAAGTCAGTGCTGGGAAAGAAGCAAGGAAGAAAGGAAATAGGGAAGGGAGGGAGGGAGGAAATAAGGAAGGAAGGAAGGAAGGAAGAGGGAAGGAAAAAAGAAAGGGAGGAAGGAAGAAAGAAAGGAAGGAAAGAAGAATGGACTTATTAAATACTTATTCTCTGATAGGCACTGTGCTAAACTGTTTACAAACATCTCATTGGAGCCTTACAACCACTCTGTGATGTAGATGCTATTATTATTCTCATTTGACAGGTGAGGAATATTGAGACAGAGACAGTTGAGATGCTTTGTCCAGGATCACACACCTAGGAAGGATTGGAGTCCATATTTGAACTAAGGGCTTCCTGACTCCAGCGTCTGACTCCAGGACTCTATGCACTGTGTCACCATTTTCTGTGTCTGATGTAAAAGGTCCAGCCTGGGTAAGTGCAGAGAGGCTTATAATCATAAAAATTGGTCACTCTCATATGAATATTCTGGCTAAAGGAATTCATGAAATCATCTCCTTAGATATGGTAGAGGCGATGTTGACACTGGTGAAATTAAAATATCTTTGACATTTTGAAGTATTCATAGAATATGATGGTTACATATATAAACATATATACTATCTATATTATATTATCTATATTATATATTATATGATATCATATCTATATATCTATATATACTATCTATCTATACATATATATCTTCCCCAATATTGTAAGCTATTATTCATATTTCCAAAACTTAAAAAAATCTACCAAGTGTGACCCTCATGATACCCCTATGAAGTATTTCCCAGGATCACACAGATAAGCAGACAACCATCATTTATTCAGCACTTACTATGTGCCAGGCACTGTGCTAAGTGCTTGGAATTGGAAGAAAAACCAAAACCTGTTGTCAAGGAGCTCACTGTTTAACAGGGCAGATGCCATGTCAACAGCCTCATATGAACAAGATAGATATGCTCCCTCTCAGGTTTTATCTGGAACCATCCTCTTTGGTAAGCTGCCAGACACTTCACTTATGTGTTTTGAACTGCTTGACTATGGTTAGAATAGTGGTGTCAAACTCAAATAAAAAGGAGCCACTGATCCAAAGGTAAAGATCTCTGCCCATCTCATATTGACTTAGTTTTCAAATGTAATGCTACCCATGTTTTATTGCAGTTTTATTTCCTATGTTAAATATTTCCCAATTACATTTTAATCTGGTTCAAGCCACACTTGGGTGGCCTGCGGCTGAGTGTTTGATGTGACTGGTATAGAAAACCTATGGGGTACGACAGGATATACGTTAATTTAATACCTTTGATGACTGATTGATTCAATAGAGATGTTTTCACCGGAGAGAAGTATCAGGGCTCTATCTTGTTAATTATTTTAAATGGGATAGGGTGATTGAGTGAATCAACTTTCTACTTGTAGGGGGCTTGCTGACATGGGATTTTCCCTGGAATAAGCTTTTGTTTTTTGAGTTTTAGAAAACAATGGGTGAGGTTGGAGAGTGTTAAGGGTTGGGAGGATGTAGAAGCTACACCCCACATGTTTTGAGCAAACAGAATTATAGCAGCACTTAGCAATGGGGAAAAGTGAAATCCAAGTGATCACTAGTAGACAGTGAAGATGATGGAGGGTCAAATCAGTCTTTTCATTTTCATAATCAATCTGGAAATGATGGAGAGGTGTTGTTGTTTTTAAATAGGAGAGGAATAAAGGATAATGTCTAAAGATGGGAGTGAAATTGAGATTTCTCTCCTCCCCCCAGCTTTAGATGATTTGTTTTGGAATCCATGCAAGAGCAAGATGGCCCTCAGAAACATCTTAGAGGTTCATAGATTTTGAGTTGGAAGAGATCCTATCATCTCATCCAACTCCCTCATTTTCTGGAGGAGGAAACCAGGACTAATAGTGGGAGAATGGTTTACCCAAGATCACTTGAGTAGTCAGTGGCAGGGTCACAATCCATGAGCAACATCCAGCACATCCTATTCCTTAAAACCCAATCCTCCCTCTCTGAGCAATAATGGTTCCTTCTTTACTTTCGATGCTTTTGTGATGTCACTGATTCTTGGGATATGGTTTTATGGAAAGGACATTATATAAAATGCATTAACAGCTGCTTTACCATTGCACCCCAGAGACCAGTGGATTTTTTTCCATTTACCTTGCAAATGAAACCTTCTATATGTATATTCACACACACCAGTGCCTGTGACAGACCCTGCCCAATGAGGGCCTGGTCCTTGTGCTTATTTTGGACCCTGTTTTGCTGGTTCTGGGGTCATACCTGATGCTGCTAAGGCACTTGAGGCACAACTCAGACATAACCTTGCTTCGTGGGAGCCAGGGGGCTTACTATTGTCTGGTCATTTTCTATTGGATGAAAATCTACAAGGTCCCAGCTGAGCCAGCTTCTGCTTCTAGGCTGCCTAGGCACACTGTGGCAAGTACATACTGTGACAACCACAAAGGACCACCAACTCCTAAAGCTTATTGGGATACTGTGGACTCCTGGCTCCATCAGAGTCACTTTTGAAACTTAAACCTGGGGTCTTCTTCATTTCCATCATCCTCATCTTCCCAACAGTTACAATGAACATGGACAGCAGAAGAGAGCCTAGTCCTGTTGGCTATCCCAGAATGCTCATTTTCAAGGCTACTGGAAGAAGAAGAGAACTAACTGTCTTGTTAGCTTCAAGGAAGGTCCTAACAACTCAAGAATAACTATGTCATCATCTTTTCCTTCATCTATATGATTCATCCCTTTTTGTTCAGAACATGAAATTAAATGATCGAGGGTGAGACAGCTTGGAGAGCCCTTGTGCCTTTGTCAGTGAGAGACAGGAGCTTTAGAATCTTTGAGATTAGTGGAATTTTAAATTATTACTAGTTATTAAACTAATCTCAGCAATTTAAAAAATATTTCAAGAGACAAGAGGCTGAACATCTTCAAGATCAGTGGAATTTTAAATTTTTTCACGTTATTAAACTAATTTCAGCAATTTAAAAAATATTTCCTAATGAAACACAATGTTCCCTTGTCCTCTTTTCTAAAGAAGTGCTTAGTACAAATGATCAGAGTGACAAAGACCAAGGCTCAGTGACAGGAGAATTTGTAACTGTACTGCATTGAAGATGAGTTTGATCTTACCTTCCCCCTACTTCTACCCACACTGTTCAAGGTATAGATCTATGAAAAAATATATTGTTAGCCTTAGTCTTCTTTACATTAAAGCCCAAATGATCCAATTTTACTTACTTCTGCTCTTATCCAGGAACCAGCAATGATGTCATAATCTCTATTTTGCCCTCTTCACTTTGCTCCTCAGGTCCCTGTGTCATCATTGCCAGCTAGCTGACATCTCTATCTCATCTTCCATGAAGCCATAAGGACCAAGTAGGTGATAAAAGAGACACAGTAGAGTAGTGAATGACTAGGGACAACTCCTATCTCAAAATAAACTTATTACTCTATCAAAAATGTTTCCCATACACCAAAAATACGACACACAATTATTCCTGGAAAGATAATGGCAATGGATTAGTAATCTGGGTCTGTCTTGGGTTTAGTGGGACCTAACTTGACATATGGCCACATTGACTTCCCACCTTTTGGCAGAGAGAGGGGGAAAAGAGATAAAATAAATAAAAAAGACTTTTTTTGGCTCTTCTGCTTGACTGAAAAGTGACTATCCATCTCTGTCTGAAGTTGAGCAGCCATCCTCTAGAAGACAAAGGAGAGAGACAGAGACATAAAGAGATATAGGGACATACACAGAGACAGGGACAAAGAAACAGAGATAGAGAGAATTTGCTGTCCAGTTCAATGTGGAGAAAAAGAGCAATAATATGACAGAACCAAGAGAGTGCTATTCTCCTGGTAGGTCAGAAGGTAAAAGAGTAAGGGCAAGAGAAAGATCAGAATGTCTGTGTCCTAATGCCTCACCTACTATTTATTGTTGGCCAAGTAAGGTGATGTGTTACTATGTGTTCCTTCTTGCTAGGATCCAAGGATCCACATCATTTTCTCCCTCAAGATGGGGACAGTGGTTCTGATTGCATGCATCCTGTAGTCTTCAAGTCCTGAAGGTTATTGGAGAAGGTATCCCTTATCCAAGGCAGGATTCAGCTTTGAATCAAAGGGAGAAGAAAACTACTTCCTATACTGGCTGGAGCCAAGTGAGAGAGCATAGGGCAATCGTATGTGTTTACCCCATTCAAAAAATAAAAAAGTATTAGTTAATAATCTTTTGATTCCTTATCACTTATAGCAATAAAAGAGAATATTAGTGTCATATGAAAATGATCCTGGATGAGGTGAATTCTGCACTATTTCAGGGAATGCTCACAGCAGTTAGATCACTGGAATGGAATCACTGAAGTATCAACATATAAAAATGGTATAAAATCTACTTTGCTGGTTTAGGGCTGGGGTCCTGATTCCCAGAATACAGCATCCCATCCATGACCTTAGAAAAATCACTTAACCTCTCTGGGCCACCATCTCCTTCTCCAGTGAGCAAGGGAACTGGGTCAGACAATTTCTGAAGCCCCTCCCAGTTATAATTCTATCAACCAGAATCTAGGCACAGGGTCTGCATTATATGATGAATAAAATTCTCTTGTACTGATCATCCTCTGGTTCTATGAAACTGAGTTGAGGCCAGCTCACAATCCTTCTTGATTAAGATTTTCAAGTGGGGACAAAAAACCTCTTCCTCGAGCTGCAGTCTGTGATTTGTGTAGAGATGGTCAAACTCAACCTCTACCCGCTCCCTCTAGACACTGCCACCATATAGAATCTTCCAGCTGAAAGGGACCTTAGCCCTTCGTAAGATGCCCTCTACACTGTTTGGGGCAAGTAGCCACTGATCAGCTTTTTTTTTTAAACATTGTCAGTGATGGGTTCTCACTACACCCACAAGGCAGTCCATTCCACTTTGGGGCAGCACTCATCATTAGGAAGTTTTTTCTATTGTTGCTCAGAAATCTGTCCTTCTAACTTCCTGGCTTTGTGCTCTGTCAGAAAAAATTTCCTTGCTGACACAAGTACCATGTATATATATATATATGTGTACACACACAACACACATCCTAAAACTGCATATGGGTGGTCTTCTTTCTTGTAGCCAGTCCAAGTTTAGCGTCCTTTGGTTACAATAATATGGTTCTGGTATCTTGTTCAACACAAAGCCAATGGTTTTAATTGGTCACACCAGACATCATTAAAGAAGACATTTTAACAAACTAGGGATTCCACTTGGAAATAGGCCTCAAGGGGAATTATTAAAAGCAAACACATAACTGCTCTGGGAGGTGGGGGTGGGACACTGCAGGCGGGCTCATTATTGGTAATGAGGTGAGAATGAAGCCTCCTAGCTTCATTAGGAATTTAGAAAACTTTTCTTAGCGACAATTTCCCTTTTTGATGGACTAGCTTTCTTCACACAGGCACCCTGTCGAAAAGGCGAGTGTTTGCTGTTGAAACTGCTCTGAGACACCCTTTTGTCAGAAGTGGAGTGTTAATGAATTTCCCAAACCCTGCATTTTCTCCCAGAAGGAATCCCACCCCCCAGTCCCTAAAGCAACTGCTTTTCAATACTAGCAAACCTCATTTACTCAGAGCCCACTAATTCAAGCTTTGTAACAATTCAGACACAGGCTTGGCTGAGGTGCACCTTTGCGTCATCTCTGAAACATGCAGAGAGGCATTTTTTCAAGTACTTTATCAATACCCAGTTGCGTATGAACGATGTGTTGCTTCCATTCCATTCATAGAATCGTAGAGCTGTAGGATGGCAGGAGTTGGAACAACCTTTTAAGTCCTACCCCAGACTTAATGAAGAAACAAGTACATAGAGAAGAAGTGACCTGCCCAAGATCATACACTTGGCCGAGATTTAAACCTAGGCCATTCCACTCCAAATTTGCTGCTTTTTTCTTTCTTTCTTTTTTTCTTTCCCTGCATTTTTTTTTGGCGAGGCAGTTGGGGTTAAGTAACTTGTCTAGGGTCACAGTTAGTGAGTGTTAAGTGTCTAAGCTGGATCTGAATTCAGTTCCTCCTGACTCCAGAATCAGTGCTCTGTCCACTATAGCACCACCTAGCTGCTCCCACTGCTTTTTTCAATATTCCTTGCAATTCAACAACTATTTAATAAGTGACAACTGTGTACAAGAAGTACTAGTTCTGTGGACAAGAAGTTTCTCGTTCATGTTCTCTCCTAAATCCTATATAGAAAATCTGTCCAATGGTCTTCACATTTTGTGGGTACTAATTTAGCACTCCATCCATCATCCCTCTCTCTTATTATGTGACTGGCCTCTCTCTTTTATTAATACAAAGTTTCTTCATGATAATTCTGAGGCCATTTACACATCATTTCCCCAGCAGAGTGGGAATGAGCTGTTTGACTATATAAGTGGAATCTCAAATAGCCAAGGCTTACCTCTTTAAATACAAAATCCTTTTTTCTTTCTTTTAAGTATTTGGAATGGAAATCTTTCTAAAATGTATTGCATATTTCTCTGTCTGCTTAAACAGATGGCACAGATGTCTTATTACTGCTGTTGAATTGTGAGATTTAACCTTTCTGGGGTGACTTAGGATCATCATTGTGAATATCTGTTATTGTACTGTGAAATATTATAGTGCTTGCCCCTGTAATAAGTGACCCCAGACTGCTGTTTCTAGAGTTTTCATATCTGCTTTTTATAATTTTTCTATTTCCTTCTCCATTGTTAGGCAGTTCTCAGTGCAATTTTCCTCTGTTCATTTGCTGTTTCTATTCTCTGTGAGCTGAGAAATCAGATACCTAAACTTCTAATATTTTTCTGATTGCATGTTTGAGGGACTCTTCTTTGGATAAAATGCACAGGCTTTGTTGTATTTCATATGGCAATAATGATTGTGATAAGCAAAGGAATTGGGGAAATTTTCACAAAGTCCCCTTCTGATGGCTTATCATAGAAATGAAACTAGTTTCTCAAAGGCTTTATCAAACTAGCCAAGTTTTGAGTATAGATGTAGTGAAATAGTCTGTTTTCCAAAGAACAATCTAAGAGCAGTTAGGTGGCACAGTAAAGAGAATTTGGAAGTGGAATCTGGAAAACCTGAGTTGAAATCTACCTGAGACCCTTTACAGCTGTGTGACTCTGGACAAATAATTTATTTTCAGCCTCAGTTTCCTCATGTGTAAAATGAGGCTAATAATATACTTGCCCCATGGCATTATTGTGAAAATCAAATGAGATAATATATGTAAAGCAGCCTTTAAACATTAAAGTATTATATAAATGATAACTCATATTATTAATAGTAGTTAAATTAAAAGAGATGCATAGCCAAGAAATAAATATTTTCATCTATGTCAGTTTATATCCTGATGCATCTATGGTTAGAGCATACACATGCTTAGAAGGACAGATTCTTGACATATTGATGTATATGTTAGTAAAAAGGAAATGCTTAAGGGAAAGCAAGCAAAATGATAGAGTCACTGGCTGTATTAGAGCTCAGCTCCCCAGTATCACCTTAAAATGGCAAAAAGGGAAAAGAATAACCAAGTACAAACAAAATTTTCACAATGAAAATTATTTTGGAAAAAAGGGAAAAGTTGAAAAGAAATAGTAAGCAGCAAAATAGAAAATATTAAGGTATAAAAGTGATGGAAGAACAGGCTTTAGAAAGATTGAGTCACAAGAAATGAACATGAATTGATTGTGAGGCTTTCCAGATAACTAATAAACTCAATAAGCAAAATTAAGAATCGTATGGTAGGAACAATATCATATGGCCCTGCCCCATGAAAGTCAGGCTCATTTTTTCTTAAAACTGGCCATAGTGAAGCTTGATAGAATACATAGGACACGCATAGAGAGGAACCCTAAATTTGGCTTACTCAAAAAAGTAGTCAATAAATTCGAGTTTCAATAAAAAGGAGAGAACCTTGTAGTCAGCCAGGAAGAATCACAGAAACACAGAATTTTAAAGTTGGAAGGGAGGATATCAGCACCCATCTAATTGAAACAGTACACCCAAGGAATTCCTAATGTCACTTATCCAATAAGTGGTCATTCAACCTCTGCTTGAAAGATTGCTAAAAAGGGGGAACTCTCAACTTAAGAGGCAGCCTATCCCACTTTGGACAAATCAAATTGTTAAGAAGTGATTTTTAAATTTTTAGTTTTACATTAAGCCTAAGCTTACCTCTTTTCAAACTTCTACCCATTGTCCCTGGTTCTCCCTTCTGGGGCCAAACAGAAAAAGTTTGATTCCACTTTCACATGACAACCCTTCAAACATTGAAGACAATCATTAGCTCCCTACTGAGTCTTCTCTTCTTTAGGCTTAACATTCTCAGTTTTTAAAAAAACTGATCCTCATATGGCATAGAATCAAGTCCCTTTGCCATCCTGGTTGCCCTCCTCTGAATGCTCTAGTGCTTGTCAATGTACAACTTTAAATGGTGATACCTGTAAATGAATACAATACTCTAGATGTGGTCTGGTCAGAGCAAAGTACAGAAGTGATATGACCTTATTACAAGAAGCTGTGCATCTATTTACACAGCCCAAGATCTTGTTAGCTTTTTTGATTGTTTCATTATATTGCTGATTTATATTGAGCTTGAATTCCATTGAATCACATTTTCTCAACCCTGATCTTTTTTTTAGACAAGCTGCTATCTAACCATTCCTCCCCCATCCTGGACTTTTGAAATTGATTTTTTAAACCGAAGTATATTTTTTACATTCATCCCTATTGAATTTCATCTTATTAAATTTAGCCCCTTCCTCTAGCCCGCCAGGATATATCCTGTCTTTGTCATCCTATGTGTTGCCTCTTTCTCTGATTTTGCCTTCTGCAAATTTGACTAGCATACTATCTATGACTTTATCCAAGACACTAAAATAAAATAATTTATAATAATGTATAATACTTTATAAGTCTAAATCATAATTATATAAATGCTAAACAGTATTCTATTAGAGCCCTTCTGCCATGGTGACATTGAACGAACTCTTTGAATCTGCTCAGTTCTGAGCCTATCTAGTATATAACTGTCTAGTTCCCATTTCTTGCTCAGAGCCACAAATGGGAAGATATACTTCATGAGATGCTTTGCTAAAATCTAGATAACCCATAACTATAGCATTTGATAGCACTGCTCTGATCCTCCACTTTAGTAATCCTATTAAAAAAGGAAATAAAGTTAGTTTGGCATGACCTGTCCTTGAGGAAGCAAATTTTGTATCTGAAAACCACCAATTCAAATCACATAGACTCATTCTCCTGGAACAAAAAAAATTGAAAGGAGGAGATGGCACACAATATATCAAAAAGCAGGAGAAAGAGAACTGTAGAGCAATCTCACTAATGAATATTGATGCAATAATTTTAAATAAAATCCTTGCAAGGAGACTACATAAATATATCCAGAAAATAATTCACCATGAATAAGTTGGATTGATACCAAGGATGTGAGGATGGTTCAACATTAGAAAAACAATTAGCATAATTAATCGTATAAGAAACAAAAAGAACAAACAACATATGGTTGTTTCAGTAGATGTAGAAAATGATAAAAAGACCATACTCTTTTATGTTTGAAATTTTAATAAGCATAGATATAAAAGAGTCCTTCTTTAGCGTGATTAAAAACATGTGTGTAATATAAAGGCATAGCATCGCTCATAGTAAAGAAATGGTAGAAGCTTTCCTAGCAAAAAGAAGGGTAAAGCAAGGATACTCCCTCTCCCCTCTGCCATTTTATATCCTTGTAGAAGTGTGAGATATGGCACTAAGATGAAAGGGCAAAATTAAAAATTAAATTCAGTTGCAAAGAAGAGATCCCTACTTATGGATGATATGATAATATATTTTGAAAGCCAGACAATAAACTTAAATAAGATGGCTTCAGCAAGATAGCAGGATTAAAAAAAATCCATAATATAATCAATCATTAGCATTTCTTTATCAAGGAAAGAAGTAATAATGTAAAAAAAAATTCCATTCAAATAACTACAAAATGAATAAGGTATTTGTGCATTTAATATACCACGGCATGTATAAGATTCTGATAAATACAACTATGAAGTAGTTTGTATAGAAAACTTAAGTAATTGGATAAAAATTCAGTGCTCCTGATTGGGCTGTGCCAAAATAGCAATATGACAAACTGATTTACATATTTAGGGTTATACCAATTGTATTATCAAAGAAATATTTTATAGAAGATATAAAATAATAATGAAATTCAGCTGTAGGAACAAAATCTTTAGAATCTCAAGGGGAATAATGAAGGAAAAGCATGAATGCCTGCATAGTGTAGTATTACATGATCTTCAAGTAGATTATAAATCTAGTCATGAAAAAGTAGGATATCATGATGCAGTGTCAAGAGCACTGGATTTGGAGTTATGGCCCAGAGTTTCAGACTTTGCTCTTCCACTTACGAGTTTAGGCAAGTCACAATAGTTGCTTCTTTTGTAAAATGATGGGGTTGCTTATAAGATAGCTTCGAAGAGCCCTTCTAGCTTTCAATCTACAATCACTGTTTAAGCCTAAGGGAAGTACAATGGTTCCTAAAGTCCATGGGGTTCCTCTCTCCTTCCCATCCCTGTATTTTGAGGGAATTTATTTTAGATGAAAAATTGAATTTAATCACAAATGCTCCGAACCCCCAGCTAGGAAAATTCCTAGCAGCAAGGCAGAGGTCAGGCTCTTTGCCTCAATTTTACATTTATATCTTTCTATGTAACCCCTAGCCTCATTATTGTTGAAACAAAATCCAATTTGCTAGAAACATTTGGGTAATGAGACCACAGATTATATTATAGTGTCTATGGATAGATAGATAACTGGGTGGAATTTGGGGAAGGAGTTGACCTTTTCTGGGGACTTCTCCCAGTCCTGGAGTAAACAGGTATACTGGTAAGCATCAGCACTAAATTCTTCTCCAAGATGCCTGTAGCATCTGTCCCCTTCTTGCCTTAATATTTACCTCTTCTGCCCTAGTTCAGTTCTACCTTCATTTTTTCCTTTTACTAGTTGTCCCTCACCTCTAAGACCTAGTTCTACCCTCTGTGTTTCCACACATTCAGAATCTTTATCTGGTTTTGTGATAGGGCATCTCTCTGTTAGATAAGCTACTTGGGAAAAAATGAAATCTCATCAATGACTTTTATTGATCAAGGAGGTGTTTAGACCTTATTCATATTTAGTTTTGATCAACTGATTCAATCAAGAATGGTTTTACAATAGAATTTATTGTTTATAAATAAAAAAGAGCTTCACCTTTAAACTGTTGTTTGGATCCTGATCAACTCAGAATGAATGTAAATAGCAAGCATTTCTCCTTTGGCTAGAAACTCTGAGGCTCTTCCCCTCCCAGATTTATCTGTCTATCTATCTATCTATCTAGGTATCTGGGGTATGTAGGTAACTAGGTACACAGGCATGTATATTTGTATGTATGTGTGTATATATGTATTTAGGTACCCAGGTACCTAGGTATGTATGTATGTATATATCTATATATATATATGTATCTATCTATCTACGTATCTAGGTATCTGCCTGTCTAGGTATTTAGGTATCTATCTATGTATTTAGGTATCTCTGTATCATTTATCTATGTGTATTTTTTGGACTAGATGAAAAAGGTGATTCTTTGCCTCAATTGTTCCCTAGCCTTAATCACTGAATGGGTGTTACCTTAGTCAAACTGAGACCCATTGAAGACCTTAGTTTATCCCACTGTATCCAGGGCCATCCATCTCCAGTCATCCTGATCTATACCTGGCCACTGACCCCAGCTGGCTCTAAAGGGGAAAGTGAGGAAGGGGACCTTTCGCAGCCCTCCATCACTTAAATCTAATTCACTTGCCTGCCATGGCATCTCTCCCCAATTTCATGGTTCTCTTTGAGAATGAAGGACAAACAACAACCTTTCCTTTACAGTACTGTGGTTATTGTTTATATTGTTCTTTAGGCTCTGCTTGTCTCACTTTACATCATCTCATACAAATCTTCCCATATTTTTCTGAATTCCTCAGTTGGGGAACTGATGACAAAGCCCAGAGGTGTCAAACTAAAATAGAAACTGAACCACTATGCCAACCCTATGTAAAGATCTTTGTGGGCACATATTGATTTAGAAAACCCCAAAATAACATTTTTTCTGTTTTATTGCATTTTTATTTCTTTTGTTAAATATTTCCCAATTAAGTTTTAATCTGGGTTGGACTATACTTTCTATTGCTGCTGATCACCACCAGATTCCTGTCCCCCCACATCTGTGATGAAGCACCTGCATCCCCCCCCACCCAAGGCAGAGAGGTTGGAGATTACTAGCACACAATAACACAATATTGTATATTAAGTCTGCTGTGGTCTCCATATTGGGTGTTTTTGTTTAATTGTTTCTATTTGTTCCAAAGGAAGTTTCAGGAGGGTAGGGGAGGAGGGAGGGAAGGTTGTGGTTTACAGAAATGATTGTGATATAAAGACAAAAGTCATCAATAAAATGTATTAAAAAGAAAGAAAAGCAAGGGAAATTAGCCTCAAGCCCAAAATTGCCTATCCAGCAAAACTGAGCATAATCTTTTCATTAGAAAAGATCATTTTTTAATTCACTGGAGGCCTTCCAGGCATTCCTGAGGAGGAGGCCAGGCTTAGATTGGTCCTTTGGCATGCAAACTGACCACTAAGCAGAACCCTAACCAAGTAAAGTGTCTTTAAAACAATGAATGCATTTAAATGCTTCAAGGAGAATAAAAAGGTGGCAGTCTCTTTGAGGTCCCAGTTTACCGGAGGGACCCTCAAGGAAACTGTGACTGGGAATCGGTTAGCAATTTCCCATAGAATAGCAGATGACCTTGGAAGGGATCTGGGCAGGAGAGGAAGGTGAGAATGCAGTGAGGGTGCCCCCAATGAAATCCAAGTTAATAGGAGTGTTGAGGAGTGAGTTGGGATCAAAATTCCTTAAATCCTTTGCCTCTTTGATTTGAGTGGGGATAGAGACGCTTGAGAAAGGTTATCCTAATACAACTAAGAACCTGTCTTTAAGAAGGAGTTGGGGAGGATATGGGGGTGTGACTATGCTTGTGTAAAGTCTAAGTTGGGGGAGCAGTTGGGGTAAGTGGTAAGGGAAGGGGAACCAAGAGCAGCAGCACTCTGGGGTGAATGTGCCTGTGGTTTTAAGGCAGGCCTCTGGGAGGGAGGGGTACCACGGGCCATAAGACCCTGGGGTGGGTGGGGAAGATCAGCACCAAGAAAATATATTCTACTCTCTTTTGAGGTGCCCTGGGAAAATCCCCATCGGTCCCACCTTCCTTACCACTCTCTTAAATAATTATTACAATAAAGTAGGAGGCAGCTAGGTGACTTAGTGGATAGAACGCTGGGCCTGGAGTCAGGGGTGTACTAGTAAAAGTTTACCAACTGGATCTTGGGGAAAATTATACACAACACACTTTCCAGTTTAATCTGTATTATTAACATTTCCTCCATCACTTTCTTAAGTCTAGATCAGTAGTGTCAAACTCAGATAGAAATGGGGGTCACTCCTACTTAAGGATCCCCGCCTGCTGCATATTGGTTTAGAAAACTGTATATTAACATCATCTCTCTTCTATTTTATTTTTTGTTTATTTTGTTAAATATTTCCCAATTACATTTGAATCTAGTTCTTCATTATTCTCCTCTCCATCACCAGCCTGTGTGACACTTCTGGTGCAGACAACAAAAAACAAATCAAACCCTGATTTTACAGTGTTTGTTTATTTCCTGAGGTATAAATGGTCACAATGAAAATTAATATTTGACTTTTGCTTTAGCACAGCCCTGGCTATATCTATAGATATTTACCTTACTAGAAGTTTTAAAGTCTCAGTATTATTATGAAAATAGTTTTGACTTATGGACATGCTGAAGGGTTTCAGGAACCACTAGGAGTCCCCAAACCACATCTTGAAAACCACTTCTCTGGGTCATAAAGAACAAATAAATAAATGTAGAAAAATATTAATTTTAACTATTTCATTTACAAACCACAATGCAATAAAATGCAGAAATCATAGAAAAAGAAAAAATGCTGAAGATTATAAACAATAGCATTAGGGAAATAAATGGGATTCAGGTAAAGCAATCCTCAGAAGCAAATTTATTTCCCTTCAGAGGGATTAAACTAATTCTACTTGGCACCAGAAGACAGCCAGGAACAATGTGTAGGAATTGCAGAGAGGCAAATTTGAGGCTCTATGTAAGGGAAATTGTCATAACAGAGCGATTTTATTGTGGAATGGATTGCCATAGGAGTTAATGGGCTTCTCCTCATTTGAGGTCTTCAAAAAAAAAGCCCGTGTAATTTTTTTTTGTCAGGTATATCACATAGGTACTGAGGTTCCTTCCAGCTTTGGGATTCTGAGTCTATGATTCTGTGAAATACATGAACTATATAGCTATATGCAAAATCATACCATTAAAAAATTAGAGGAGAATGGAAGGCTATATTTTTACAACTTAATTAGAGGGAAACTTAATTAGCCTTGAGATATGCATATATATATATATATATATATCATATATGCACCCTTGTATACATACACATATAAATATATCACTATTGATAAAAGAAAAAATGAACAATGTAAATTATGAAAAATTTAAAAAGCTTTTGCACAAATAAAAGCAATGCAGCTAGAATAAGAAGAAAAATACAGATGAGGAAATTCTTTTTTTTATTAAACATCTGATAAACTCCTGATATTAAAAATCTAAGTGGCGTCAACACAAATTTATAAACATAAAATCCATCTTCTGGTAGATAAGTGGTTAAGGATATGAACAAGCAATTTTCAAAAAAGGCGGCATAAACTTTCAGCAACCTCTTGTAAAAGTGTTTAATATCATTCATAATGAGAGAATGCAAAGTAGAAAAATTCTGACGTACCACCTTACATCCACCAAAGAGATCAAAATGCTAATTAATATTAAAATTTAATGTTGGGGGGGATGTGAGAAAGCAGGCATGTTCTTTCACTATTGGTAAAGCTTGGAATCCATTCAACTGTTTTAGAAAGTAATATAACAATGTATAATAAAAGTTTCAAAAATATTATTTCTTTTTATCTTAGCAATCCCACCTTAAGGAAGTTAGTGACAGAAAGAAATGACACATCTTTATAAGATATTTTCAGAGCAGGGGCAGCTAGGTGGCGCAGTGGTTAGAGCACCAGCCCTGAAATCAGGAGGACCTGAGTTCAAATCTGGTCTCAGACACTTAACATTCCCTAGTTGTGTGACCCTGGGCAAGTCACTTAACCCCAATTTCCTCAGCAAAAAGCAAAAAAAAAAAGATATTTTCAGAGCATCACTCTTTGTAAGAGCAAAAAATAGAAACAAAATACATACTCAATGACTGTGGAATGGCTAAACAATTTGTGGTATATGAATGTATTGGAATATTATTGCACTGTAAAAATGATGCGTATGAAGAATATAAAAAGACATATGAAGTGATATGGAATAGAAAAAAAAGCAAATCCCAAAGAATTGTATAAATCATGACTTCAACAATGGGAAGGAACAAAACATCAGATAGCAGAAAAACCAAAGATAAATGCAATGTTGCTAAAATGGTTAAAATTAATACACATAGTATTTTCTTTGATCAACTAGTAAACAGAAATGCACCTGTGCATGCATAAACTCTTTTTAATTGTTGTTTTTCTTATGCATTTATGGTATTTTTTTTAATAAAGCTTTTTATTTGCAAAACATATGAGTGACCTTTCAACATTGACCTTTGCAAAAAAAAA
>JAJPUD010001417.1:0-44535 GCA_023553655.1 Myrmecobius fasciatus | reverse complement strand
TGTAGAGCCCAGGAATCTCATTTTTAGACAAATGCCTAGTCTTGCACCAGTTAAGGAAGGGAATCATAGACCAAGAAATGGAAGGGACTTCAGAGGTCATATAGTCCAACTGCCATTGATGGACAAAGGAAAAAAACCCAAACTGTCAGCAGTGGATATCAATCCTAGGAAACTGAGTAGCTCAGACCAGTTTCCCAGTTATCATTGTCTTCTCTTTACCAATGTTTTTCTACATTGTCTTGGCAATAGCAAGGTAGGGCACTGCTCCCACTTTTTTTTCCCTTTCTTTGTGTCTGCTAATTTAAAGTGTGTTATCACCAAAGTAGGGGAAATCCCCAAAGCACATAGTGCTATCTGAGCATCCCATGTGTGAAACTTCCAAATTCCTGATTTGCTGTCAGGAAGCTCAGAAATAATAATCAGAATCAGAATCAGAATCATCATAATCATAATAATAATAATGTCATGGATCTGAAATACTTTAAGTTTCACTTTCCTTACAACAACCCCTTAAGTCTGAGAGTGTAAGGATTATTATTTTAATTTTATAGGGGAGAAAACTGAGGCTTGTAAGAGCAAAGTGACTTGTTCATGGTCACACTGCAAGTGAGTATATAAGCTAATATTTAAATTCTCTCTTGACATGAGTTCTGTCAGTCAGTCTTTCAGCTGAGAGTTCAAGGTTTATTGCTTCCAATAGAGAGGTAGCTGCTAATGAGAAAATAATTCTAGCATGGCTACTCTTTTCCTGCCATGTGCTTGCATTCTATATTTGTCTTAGTCTCCTTGCAGTGAAGTCCTTTTCTATTGTTTGTGATTTTGTAGGGGATACTGTGAGTCAAATATTGTTGAGTTCATTTATTTTCTATCCATATGTTGATTCATTCAAAGTGGGTTACAAATGACCCATTGGCCCAATTGTCTCACAAAATAGATTTAAAAATAATTAAAAGGAGCAGCTAGGTGGCACAGTGGATAGATCACTGGCCTTAGAGTCAGGAAGACCTGAGTTCAGTAAAATGACCTATTAGATGTCCAGTCATTCAGAGGGAAAAGAATGAAATGGGATTCTATTAAGGGATTGCATTCATCATGGACTGTGAATTTGGGGAACACAGCATCCCCTATTAATGAGTTAGATATTTGTATCCTGGCTGCACTTAACTTTGGAAAAGAATGATGGCAGGGACAATGTATACCTTTATTAGGGGAAGATCAAGAATTTATTTCAATAAATTAAATGTATATAATATGGGAGAACTGATATACCTCATTGGGGCCAATCCCATGGGAACATGGGATTTTGGTTTTTATCCCATAGGAGGCACATTTGCACAAATAAAGCAGTAGGATATTATATGCAGAACTCCTTTTCCCAGGAACTATAACACATGTGCCCTTGTACTCACATATATGAAAGAACCTGGATGGGATATCTCATTTGATAAGCAGTATATCTTAATTGGCTAGAAGCTGTGTCTTCATATACTTAATTTGACCTTGGTGTAGAAAATAATCTGTGACTGAGAACAAAGACAAAGGACAAAGACAAAGTGGAATCCTTTCACCAACCCTCTTCCCCCCAAATTCCTGGCTGGTCTTCCAGCAGTTTACTTACCATGATTGTGTCTGAAATTGTTACTGTTTTGGAAATCATGCCTTTGAATCTATGGAAATCTCCAGCTTCCTGGAAGAATTTAGTAAGTGGCCCTAAGTCAAAAAGGGGCTGCTGACCCTGGCAGAAGTCCCAATGTGCCATCATTGTAGCCATTTTGGCATCTATTTCCAAAGAGGCCCACTCTGTCACCTTAAGGCAGGGTGACTAGCACAGCATTTATCCTACCCCTTAGGGACAGGCAGAAAGTACTGATGTTTAATGATGTGACTTTGCCTTGTATAACTGCCATCAACATGGACTTAGAGCAGACCATGCTCTTTTTCTGTGGCATGCTATGGAGAATTGTCTCTGATGGGGCATTGAAAGGACTCATAGCTCAGGCATTTCTAGACCGTGGCCAAAGGCTGACTTTTTTATTGGGCATATTTTAGGATTGTCTTGTTATAGATTTTGAGCCCAAGGTAAATTAATGCTTCTCTACTCTAACAATCTCATTTTACAGAAGGAGAAACTGAGGTTCAGAGAAATTAGGAACCATGCCCAAGGTTATTCAAATAGTAAGTAGCAAAGCTGGGATTTGAACCTTGGTCCTTTAACACCAAAGGTAGCAATCCAAACCTGACCTATATGACTCTAGGGATTCCAGTTACTTATTCTGAGACCTAATCCTACTATTCTAGAATTGCCCAGAGTAGGCAAGGATCTCAAAATTTATATCAAAGGATATGGACTATCAATTTGTTTTAAGAAGGCAGACGAGGATATTAGCTAGATTGTTTTAGCCACATTAACATCTCTTTCCCTGTCTTCTTTTGCCATCCAAGAGATAGTATGGAAAAATAAGTAAGACGCTTAGACTTGAAATGATGAAGAACTGCAGTAATATTCCTACTTTGGATATTTCCTAGCCATATAGCCATAGTCAAGCCACTTCACATCCCTTGGAGGCACTTTTCTCTTCTATAAAATGAAGGGGTTGAAGAAAATAGCCTCTGAAATCTCTCCCAACTTTAGATCTAGGACCCTGTGTGACCCTGGGCAGGCCTTTTCTTCTCCCTGGGCCTCAGTTTTCTCCCCTGTAAAGTGAGGATATTGGGCTATATGACTTCAGAGGTCCACCTTAAGGTTTTGAATCCTCTGACTCTATTAGCCAGCTAATAGCCAAATGGCAGTCAGGTCAGCTCTAGACTGCCTGGATGGGATGGGTACTCCAACCTGGAAGACAGCAAGTAGAGGCTTCGTCATCTCATTTCGTCTTTCTCCTGCTTCAGGGATGATAGAATATATAAAACAGAATAATACTATTGGGTTTTCAAAATGAAAATGAGGATCCCTAAGGTCCTGCATAAATAAGTTCTATGAGATCAAGGGATCTTCTTCTTTGATGGGGTGACTAGATAAGGGGAAGGCTGTGACTATAATATAGCTTCATTCTGTCAGTCAATAAACATTTACTAAGTGCCTACCATGTGCCAGGCACTGTAATAAGTATTAGGGATACCAAAAAAGGCAAAAGATAAGTCCTGTCCTCAAGGAGCTCGTGATCCAATAGAGGAGACAGCAAGCATACAACTATGTACAAACAAGTTATTTGCAGGATAAAAAAAAATAGGAGAGCGAAGGCAATTTATTCTGACAGTATATGTGACAAAGTCTTTTACTTCATTTTTTTCTCGATAAGATAGAGATGGAGACTGGATGACAGCACAGAACCAGTATATGACAGGACCCAAAAAGTGTTGATTAACAGTTTGATGTAAACTCCCAGTGAAATCTCTAATGGAATGCTTGAGGGTTTTGCCCTTGGCCCTGTTCTGTTCAACATCTTTTCAATTACTTGGATGAAAGCCTAGAAGGTATACTTAACAAATTTGTGGATGACATAAAGCATGGAAGGATAGTGAATACATTGGAGAACAAAAATCAGATCCAACAGAATATTGGCAAACTGGAATGATAGACTAAAGTTAATAAGATACAATTTAATTGGGATAAATGTAAAGCTTGGCATTTGGGTTCAAAAAATCAACTGCATAGGTAGAGGATAGAGGAAAAGTATATAGCAATTTATGTTAAAAAAAAAAAAAGACCTTAGGGGTTATAGTGGACTGCAAACATGATATGACTCAATGTATTTGTGCTAGCCAAAAAGAAAGTGAATTCAAATTGAGATGTTTTCCATTAATTGTAGCCATGTCTTGATTTGTCCTTCATATTCTGTCTTGACAACAGTCACATTTATAAAAATATGCTCTATAAATATGGTACAGAAGGAGGTAGATGATATACCCGCGTTACTATGCTCATATTACATCTAGTATATTGTATCTAGTTCTGTGGAATGCAGTTTTAGATGGGAACATCGACAAGATGTTCTCAGATTTCCTTCCATGATGAGGAAAATAGAAACCAGGCTAAAAGATAAGCAACTAAATAAACTGGGGATGTGTAGTCTAGAGATGAGATTAAGTGAGTACATGACTGCTATTTTCAACTATTGGAAGGGTTGCTTTGTAAAGGAGTTATTAGACTTATTTTGCTTGGCCAACAAAGGGCAAAATTAGGGTGGAAATGACAGGGAGGCAGATTTTGACTCAAAAGAAGAAAAATATATCCTTGTAATTTGTGTTATTCTGAAAGGGAATTGGCTGTCTTTGGGAGAAAATGAATTGTCTTCAGGTGGATATTTTATGATTGTTTGTTGGTAATATTCTAGTGGCATATAGTCTTCAGGTAGTAGTTGAACTTAGTGATCTCTGAGGTTCCTTTCAACTCTGATTCTTTGATTATCACTGCGGGAACCATGTACACAGAAGAAAAATTAGCCCAGAAGTATAATGTGAAATTGCAAACCTATGGCTCTTATTCTTGCTCATACTAAAGAAATTGGCACATCATGGAACCACATTCAGGAATCCGGGATGTGTACCTTTACTAATACTGAAATTTGTGTGAGCCCTCTAAATGCCAAGGTCATTAGGAGCCTATAAAAATCATGTTTGTGTCCCAATAAAGAGCAGAATAGTTTTTCTTAGAACTGAGTAGCTCATTCTGTGTTTTTGTTGAGTTAGAGAAAATGTGTTCTCTATATAATCTAGTGTTAGCCTACGTGCTTGCAGGGGAGTTGAGGGCCCTTTTGGGCAGAGCAAACTAACTCAGACACTGATGTTTCTAGGGTTTCTTTGGATGGGCATATGAGCCAGAGGTACTTTGTGAGAGACATGAGTCAAATAATAATATTATTAGGATTTCATTGTGTGAGGGAATAAGTCAGAAAAATGTTATCGGAGAATGCCCCCAAATCACACCCAGGTTTTTCATGTCAAAGGCCAGGTCATAACTGACATGTAGCTAGCTGATGAAATCACCCTGTGTTCCCACTGAATGGCAGGCATAACCCTTGAGACTCTGAGATATAATTACACTTCTGCTCTGTAATAGTATATTAATCACAAGAAACATATTCCTTAGTTTCCATTTCACAATTGAGGGTAATTACAAGATGTTAAAACTAGATTATAGACAATTAGACTCTATACATCAGGGAGCTTTTTTAGATGGTCTAGAGGGAGAGGGAGGAAGCAGCTGGGTAGAGTTTCCAGTGCCCATTTCCATAACGCTATCCTCAGGGTGCCTGAGGATAGACCAATGGGAAGCAAGCATTTTCCAAAATCTTCCCCCCTCCCAATCCTGTTCCATTCCTTTTTTGGGGGGGGGTCCTTCTATATAGCCATTAATTATTTCCTCAGAACTTGAAAATCATGTAAAAGATAAAGGAAAAGGAGGAGAAATGTAGTGAGAACTTGAACCACAGATAACCAGTTAGAATCCAGAGACTTCACAGAAGAGGAATCAACAGGTAGAATTAAAGTGAACCAAATAGAGGAGTTGGTAACAATTTCTTTTTTCATTTTCAGAGGTCTTTAAGTACCTTCTATGTTGTCTGAGGGAATTTTATTCAAAAATAAGACATAATCCTTACTTTCAAGGAGCTTATATGCTTTCCATGAAGACAAGATGAACACCATTCATTTATCCATCCCACAGCTATTTATTGAGTACTAACTTTGTGCTCAAGTGAGTACAGAAGAAAAATATTAAGGAAAACACATACTGGAAGTTAGAAATTAAAGAGGCCAAATTCTTGAATTTACATAGAAAGCTCATACCCATATATCATGAAGGCTTTCTTTAAGAAGAATCAGGAGATGGAAATGATGGGGAGCACCAAACAACAATGCAAAACTTCCAAAATAAGAGCCATAATGACTCCAAAGAGTTTGGCTCTACTATTTTCTTTGTACCAGCAAATAAAATGCATTTTAGCTTCTTGGGTAAAACCAAATAGAATAAAAATGGTTATCATCCATTAGATAGAAAAAAACAGTTGGATGGATAGCTAATAGAATTAGTCTATCAACAAATATAGTTTGGCTTGACAATGCAGATGAACTGAACGAAGAATTGAATAGGAGGAGAAAAGTGGTTTGAATAAAACTTGGAAATTTGTGCAAATAGTGACTTCAAGATTCTCCTTGAAACAAAAACCCATCTTTTATTAACACCAATATACTTCTAGTGACACTGTATGAAGTCTCTAAAAATTAAAGTTGTAGGCCACATAAAGGTCAATGAAGAGACACCTAGTGTCTCTCATGAATATGCTGCAACATCTTACCAGTGAAGAATGGCACAGAATAAACAGTGGGAAAGATATCATCAAACAAATGTATAATTGTAGAAGAAGGTGGACCTGCCATGTGATGAGAACAAAGGGTAACCTATGGATAGCCTGTGTGTTCCATTGGGTGCCACGCAATGGCAAGAGATCTAAAGGAAGGCCCCAGCATATTGAGTGGGCCCCATTAAGAGGATTTCTAGGAAGACATGGGAAGAGTTCTTCAGGGTGAGAAGGGAAGAAGCTTGGGCAAGGTGAGACAGGTAGCAATTAGCAGAGCCAGAGATTTGAACCCATGTTCTCTGACTGCCAAGTCAATACAGTCTTTTCATCATGCAAGGTTGCTTGGGGGTGGTAAATCAATAGAGTAAGAAGACTCTGCAACCTTGGTCCAGTGACCAAGAGGCAGAAGACCTGGGTTCTATTTCCATCTAAGAAGTATGCAGCTGGAGCAGCTAGGTGGTACAGTGGATAGAGCACCAACCCTGAAGTCAGGAGGACCTGAGTTCAAATTTGGCCTCAGACACTTATCACTTCCTAGCTTTGTGACCCTGGGCAAGTCACTTAACCCCAATTGCTTCAAGAAAAAAAAATGCAACTTAGTCGTATGGTGGATAGAGTGCTGGTCTTAGACTTAGGAGAAACTGACTTCAAATATGGCCTCAGACTTTTACTAGCTGTGTGACCCTAGGCAAGATACTTAACTCTATCTGCCTCAGTTTCCTCAATTATAAAATAAAGATAATAATAACACCTTTGAGAGGTGCTAATGGATCTGTCTGGCTCAATAAACACAGAAATAAATCCAGTTTTCTTTGATATGACTCTAACATGGAAACATGATGAGGAAAATTATGGTATAAATAATCACCAAGAGCAGAAAATGGAAAAGAAAAGTCATTGCTATTTTTCTTGGTTATATATTTTCAGTTTAAGAAAATTATCACTCAAATTTCTTTAAACTACTTACTAGCTGGGTGATGTTAGGTAAGTCCTTTCCCTTCCTGTTAGCCTCTTTTTCCTCCTATGTAAAAAAATGATCTCTAAGATTCTTTCCAGTTCTAACATCCTATAATTTTCCTGAAATCGACATAACAAATGTGTATTAGGGTGAACATATTGAGATATGGTTGATTTGTTGGTTGGGCTTGCTTTGTCCCAAGGGATGGCTGCCTGGGTAGGACAGGGGGAAAGAAAATTCAGAAGTGATGATCCCATAGGAGCAAATGATATAGATAACAATCAGATAAAAAAAACTTATATGCACATTAATTAATTAACAAGTGAAAATAATCCTCTTAATTCAGTAAAAATGATTTCTTCCAGTAGATTTTGAACAGTCAGGATGGATTTCCATTAAGCCATTCAGATTCTTACCCCAGGTTCTCTGGTGGCCCACATTTGTAAATTGGAAGGGATCCAAAGTTCAACTTAATTCAGCTCAAATCAACCAGAGATTCATTCAACAAAGAGGGTTGGGGTGGAGGGAGTTATCCCTTGGCAGAAGGTAAATCTCTAACCTGTGGACAAGGCTGAAATTTGGTACATAGTCAAGGTTAGGATCGGGGTCCAGGCCATGGAAGAGAGAAGTTCTAATTGCTTTGGAGTCTTTGCCTTATGAAATACTATGTTTCTTTAAAAAAGGCGTGGGCAGATGAAAATGGAGTAATTCAAATGTTACCTTCAGTGCACTAGAGGAGCTGACTATTTAAAGAAGTCATACTGTGAATCTTTTTGAAAGTAAAAGATTTCTTTTTTAAAAAATAAATAATCCCTCCTTAATTTATCTCTTATGTAAAACCAATTTTTCATCAATCAAATTTACTTAAAGTAAGTGCTCTTAACTCCTTTATGTGTACCTTAGCCTCCTTTGGCAGTCTGCTGAAGCCCACGAACCCCTGCTCAGAATCATGTGAAATGAATAAAATATATAGGATTAAAAAGAAGATTAATTATATTGAATTATATTGAAATTCAATTACACTGAAATATAGTTATCAATTTTTTTTTAAAAAAGTTCACAGATGCCAGATTAAGAACTCTTGGCAAAAGAACATGATGTTTTGGGTAAGGACAAAAATTGGATGGCTATGTGTTTATTGGAAGAGGGGAGGGAAATCAAGACCATTCATTTAATCTTTATATGGAACTCACAGTGTGAAAAATCCCTTTGTTAATTTAGATCGTCAAGTCATTTGCAAAAAGTCTTAGAGAGAGTCATTATTTAAGAGGGTAAAAGTTTGCCCATGGTCACACATGGTAATGTGTCAGGAACAGGACTTGAACCCGGATTTTCCTGATTCTAAGGCCAACCCCTCTCTCCATTATGTCCTGCTGCCTTTCAATAGCTATGGAATCTAAAGACAAGCAGTAGTGATACTGTCCCTAGGAATGATAGCTGCCTTCCAACTGGGAGAAAAAAGGCTATAAGTGACAATATTCTATTATCATATTACCTTGTCTTTAGAGATTACCAGCCAGAACTCTGAATCAGCATTAATACCAACCAGTTTTAGTCAGTGATATCAAATCCCATTAATTCGTAATGCACTAAGTATAGCTGTAGGGATGCTACATGGGTGCTCCCAACTAGGGAAACCAGTCTAATGTAGTGGAAATATTGCTAGTTCTGAAATCACAGGGCCTGGACTTGTATTCTGGTTCTGACCCTTACTAGCTTTAGCTTCCTCCTCTATAAAATGAGGAAACTGGATTAGATGGTATCTAAGTTTCCTTCCATCCCTCAATCTGTTTCCCATATTCCCTCCCCGAAACTCTGAGTTTATACTATCCTGATGCTGCCTCCCTAAGTAGTACTCATAAAGTTTCCTTCACAATCCTTAGAATATACTTGTATCTAAATCTTTACAGATGTGGGGGAAATATCTCCAGTTCTTATATAAGCACTCAAGGTAAAAATGTATATGGGGTACAGGACAGCCTTTATTTCACCTCACTGACAATGACAAAATGTAGAAAACACAACATAAAAGAGTCACATCAACCCAGAAACCACTGATATGATTCTTTTTACTTTCTCACGAATCCCACCTTTTCCTTAGGAATGTATCCAGTTCTCCAGACCCATGGTACCATTCTAGGGTTTGGAAACTGTGATTATGTGAAAACTACTTTGACTGGTAGACCCTAGCTCCTGGGATACATGAATGCTAAGGTTTAACCAACCCACATACTGGACATTACTTCTCTTCCTACTAGCTTGTTCAAGACAGCGGTACCAGCCTGTTGAAAAGATGATTTGTGTAAGAAATGACCAGCAGGAGGATTTCAGAGAGGCCTGGAGAGACTCACATGAACTGATGCTGAGTGAGATGAGCAGAACCAGATCTTTATACACGGCAACAGCAAGATTACCTGATGATCAATTCTGAGGGACATGGCTCTCTTCAACAATGAGATGAATCAAACCAGTTCCAATTGTTCAGTGATGAAGAGAGCCATCTACACCCAGAGAGAGGCTTGTGGGAACTGAGTGTGGACCACAACAGCATTTTCACTCTTGTTTGCTTGCATTTTGTTTTCTTTCTCAGGTTTTTTTTCTTTCCTTCTTGCCCATGGTTGGCCTTAGAATCAGGAAAACCTAGGTTCAAGTCCCATTTCTGAAATATTACTGTTTGTGTGACCATGGGCATTGAAACTACTTAGCTGCTTCTAGGAAGAAGAATGGGCTTAGAAACCCTAGCTCAAATATGTGAAAAGTGGGAGGGGAGTCTTCTACACTTGACTTTTTGCTGCTAAGTTTTCTACCGATGTTACATGTGTAGGAACCACTGGCAACCAGATGCCCAAGGGAACCCAGATAATATATGCCTTACTAGTTTCCCATCTTTGAGGAGAGGAGTCCCAGTGGAGCACAAGGATTCACACTTAAAATGGAAAAACATCCCTAATGACTTGAAATTGCCTCTTTTCCTGCTGTGAAAGTCTCTTTTGACTCTTTTCTTCCTCTCTTTTTATAAATCTCTGATATGATAAAAGGGCTGGTATTAAAGATTAGTGACAGCAATGGCTATATTACCTTTCCTGATTAAATGTGATGACTGCATATGACCTTGCATGGGCAAAAATTCTTGGCACTCTCCTGATACAACCAACCACACCTAGAATTACAGAACCACAAAATGTTAGAGTCAGAAGAGACCTCAGAGATCACCTGCTTCACCCCCCCCCATTTTACAACAATGGAAACTGAGGCCCAGAGAAGGAACATGATTTGTTCAAGATTACACTGTAGCACGGCAAGGATTGGCTCTTGCTCAAGCTCTGCTGCTCCTCTATGACCTTCTACCATTTCCTAGCTCCATTGCTATCCCTGTTCTGCAAACATCTCATCTTAGTAGGAAGAGGGGAGATGCTATACCATCATTCAGAGAGAGTCCAGAAAGCTAGCCATCAGTTGAAACTGACCAGAACTTCTATTCAGGGTTATAGTCCTTTTCCTGCTATGTGCATTGTCTCAGGATTCTGTTTTGTGTGTCCTTTCCCACTCACAATAGTTCCCGCATCCCAACCTCCTACCCCATAGAAACCTGCTCTCAAACCCTTATTTTATGCCAAAGTACAAATGACTGATGATCCACTTAATTGCCTTCTCAAGGGGTAATTATATTAACAGGACTCAAGGCTATAATCTAGAAGGATAATTTAATTATTTCAACAAACATTTATTGAGTAGCTACTATATATAAGGCACTTTATTAGGTGGTGGGGATTCAATGGTAAATCAAAATAATTCCTGTCTTCAAGGACCTTCCATTCTATGAGAGATGAAGATGCAAAGAAATACAAAACTTTATTATGATGGAGTCAGGAAATGACTCCTGTAGGAGGCAGTACCTGGGTTGTATCTTGAAGGGGCTAAGAATTCTGAGAGGAGAAGAGGAGCAGAGAGAAAATTCTGATCACAGGGTCAAGCTGAGTGAAGCAGAGAGGTGGACAACTGAATATTATACACAAAGAACTGCTGACAGTCTAGTTTGACTCCAACAGAGAGCACATAAGAGGAGGAAGTTGAAACCAGCAAGGTATGATATGAGAGGCAGATTGTGGAAGACTTAAAATGCCAGAGAAGAATCTTCACCAAGCATATGATCTGAAGCACTGAGTGCAAGAATCCAGGTCTGCATTTTGAGTGACATGATTCCTAAATTCCCATACAGTGGCCCATAAAGGTCTGTTGGTGTACATTATAAAGGCATGGCTTGAGAAGCAGCGGTGGGATGTCCTGACTCCTGTGAGAACCAAAAGGCCATCTTTTTTTGTTCAGCATTCCATTCTGCAAGGCAGAGGTACTGATGAGCCTCCTGCAGACTAGATGTGGCCCACAACACTCCCAAGTGCAGTCCCACCAAATTAAAACATAAGCGGGAAATAGTTCACAACAAAAAAAGCAGAACATAGATATTGTTAATATGGGATTTTCTAATCAATATGCAGGGCAGCGATCCTTTTGTAGGTTTATCAACCCCTTTTCTGTTGGAAGTTGACATCTTTGCTCTTGTGAAAGGATTAAAATGCCCTGCAGTGGTGGGAAGAAGGGTCACCCTGGTCCATGTATTAATTTTAGAAAACTGCATATTAACATTATGTTCAATTGTATTTTTGTTTAATTTTGCTATTTCCCAAAGAGATTTTCATCTAGTTCTGTTTTACTAGGTATTATTGGTTACATGGGCCAGCTCTTCCATCAAAATTTCTACTGTAGAGTATTCTCTCCTAGCATAGCTGTTTAGAGACAGTGAACTTTGTTTTTCCAAAGTCCAGCTTCAATCTCAAAAAATCAAGTGCAAAGGTTAGGAAGTGTGGTTTACTGTGTTATCTTAGGAAAAGCCTAGAAGTTAATCAGGGCTTAGCATCCCCAAAAGTGTCCTCATGCCCCTCCAGGTATTGACTAGTCTTGATTGTGGAAGACTGATAATGACACATATGCCTCTCATCTCCATAGAGAAGTAGTGAACTACTCATGTAGAATGGAGGATTCATTGACAAACACGGTCAACATGCTGGGTTGCTTTGCCTAACTGTGCTCTTGGTTATAAAGGTTCTATTGTGGAAAGATTATTGGGAATTGGAAGACATTTTTGAAAATAAGCTTCCATAAAACTGTTTGTTTAAAGAAGAGGGGAGGGAAAGAAGTAAGCACAATGGCAGGCTGTGGTAAGCACTTTGAAAATATTTTCTCATTTGACCCTCATGACAGCCCTGAGAAAAAGACTCATTATTCCCATTTTATAGCTGAGAAAACTGAAGCAGGCAGAGGTAAAATGACTTGTGCAAAGTTGCACAGCTGGTGAGTGTCAGAGGCTAGATTTGAAGCCCAGCACTCATCAGCTGTCATTAATATCCTCACATTTGCAAGTCCAAAATCCCAGGGCATCTTCTTCCAGCAGATGAGGAAATGGCTCAGTAGTGATTGCTGGAATCAGGAAAGCCTCTAGACAGTGTGAAAGCCATGTTTTCTTTGGAGGAGGAGGTATAGTATGGATTCAGTTAACTTTCTTTGGGGGAGGATAAAGATCCTGCATAGATGCAGGGAACTAGGAAGCTCTAAAGCTCTTTTTCTACAGAGTATCCAGAGGAATTAATGGACCCAATTCTCCAGGCTAGGCTGATATGTTTAATACATACAATTATACCATACAATGCTGGTATGTTTAAGGTAAAACCATACCTAGTTCTAGTTGCCTGCTGAAGCTTCCCTTTAATCCTGTTGATGTGTTACAGTTCTAATTTTACCTTCCTCATCCTTAGAACTTCCTGGTTAATTTTTAAAGACTTTCCCCTTTTTATTGGTTCATATTTCCTTATTCTGTCACCCTGCCAATGACATGACAGTTGCCACTGCAGGCCCTTTGTCTACATAGCTTATATAAACCTGGGTCCCCACCCTCTCATCTTTGTGCTTTTGACAGGAGCACATATTCCACTCCTCATCCAGATCATCATTGTGTATGCTGTCCCTTAGGGCAGGGGAAGCCAGGGAAGTCTCCAGACCAAATGGCTATAGATCTGCCCATGCTTGGCTATGGAGATCAATAAACCATCGCAACTCATCTTGATGCACGCCATTTACTGAAATGCAGCACTAAAGTTACATTACAAGTAGCACAATGAAGCAGGACTTTTCTGTAACTTGGTCTTCTTTTGATCTCATGAAGAAGATGCCGTTGAAGGATGGTACCATCTTTGTGAAATTTCCAAGCTAAAGGCATTTGACTTATCACATCTCCATGAATAAGCTTGGAAAAGGTCAGGTTTGCAAGAATGTTTCACCCAACAAGAATCACAGGTTGATTCCTGGCCCTGGGTATTAGCTTTGTTTGATTGCCTTATTAATCGTATGTTGAAATGAATGGCCCTATACTATCTGAATAACTCATAGTAGTAGTAGAGGTTAAAGTCTAGATTTTGCCTCTCCACATGGTGACTTTAGTTCCTTTCTGCTCCTCCAGATTTGAGGTCATGTGGTTCCCACCCCTTACTGCTACCATCTCTGTGTTCCTCCATTGCCTCGATGGTGTGAATTGTGGCACTCACTAGCAAATGGCAGGTTTTCTGGATCTCCTAAAATAATACCACTATAGGCAACTGTCTCCTCTCCTAGATCTGTCTATTAGCACAGTATTGGAGAAGGATGGAGTAGGGAGCAGGAGCTGACCAATGCCTAGATCACTCTTGGGAGGTACAACTCGTCCTCAGAGGTTGACTTACTTCAATTAAAAGCTATGCTCATTCTCGATGATGTTCTGGGCACTTAAGCAATACGCAAGCTTAGGAAGAAGTTTACTTTCTTTTTTCCCTTTTCAAAACCCTTGTTGTACTTTATACAGCTGGTGTTTTTGATGATTGCATATTAATGAATGAAATATATCCCTGGAAGGAGAATTGGTTGTGATATTTTTATCTGTTATATCTTGAGAACTAGAGACAAGACTTATTGAGACCTAGGGACAAGACTTATTGAGACCAGGAGACAAATGTTATTGAGCCCTAAAAATGGCGTTATCAAGACCCAGAGACAGTTGTTGCTGAAATTGGGAGACAGAAATTATTAAGAGCCAGAGACAGAAATGATTAAGACTCAGAGACAGGCATTATTGAGATCAAGAGACAGGTGTTATTGTGATCCAGACAACAGCAACATGGGTCCAGAGAATGCACTCTGGATTTAAAATCAGAAGATAAGGTTTAGAAAACAGGCTCACCAGTTGCTATTGATGGGACTTCAGGCAAATTCTTTCCCCTTTCTCAGTTTCAGTTTCCTTATCTGTTAAATAACTGGGTAGGGCCATATGGCCTCCTCGATCCCTTCCAGATATAAATCTGTGACTTTATGATTCCCATTATTACTGAGTCTTAAGAATTACTGATACATAGAGACAGGAGTTATTGAGACATCTTGTAAACATTATTGAGATTCAAAGAAAAGTATTTCTAACTGAATTATACTCTGTAGAAACATGCATTTTTCTCTTTTGTTTTACTCTTTGTGGAAGCTGATGATAAGATACATGAGGAAATGTCTTGGGCTCAAAAGGGCTGCCGGGTTTCTTAAGTAACAGTAAATGTATTTGGAGTTTATAAATGGACCTTGGAGATCATATGGTACCTCTGAGGAGATGTCTTAATGACACAGAGTAGTAATTTAACTTAGTCAGGCTAGTTATGACCATGGAACCAGACTCCTAGTTCTATAGCTAGAAGGAAACTCAGAGGCCGTGGAGTTCAATAGTAAAATGAGAATTTTACAGAGGAGAAAACTGAGGCTTAGGGACAGAAAGTAACTTGTTTAAGGTCACATAGGAGGAAGAGTCAGAGGCAAGATTTGAACCCAGGTCTTCTGACTCTAAAGCCAGCATTCCACAAGTACCAAGGTATAGAGCACTTAGATTCTAGGTATGACTTTGTAGCTCTTAATGATATTAGCCTCCAACTAATATCCCTGTGAGACTTCAATCCCAGGCTGGCTCATCCTTTTGTTGGTTTTATAGCTGATGGAATTGCAAACAGTAGCAGGACTCCCTGTACATGGCAGATGTTCAATAAATATTTGTTTGATGAATGAAAATGGATGAATGATCAAATATTAGGCAGGCAGTTACAATGCGTGTGAGAAGGGTCCAAAATAAAGAATCTCATCTCCCTATTACCAGGAGAAAAATTGAAATTGACATAGAGTGACTAATCCTAACCACAAATTTGGGAAGAATGAAGAATAGAATGGATGACTCTTCGAACTGCTGGCCCGTTATTGTATATCTTGCTCTGAAGCATGAGATATCACTAACTTTAAGTGGGGAGGGTATTTATTCTCTTTCTAGTTTGGAGATGAACCAAGTCTCAACTCTTGAGTTGTTTCATTTTCATGACCTACTTTTGTCACTACCTTTGTAATGATCTTGTGTAAGTCACTTCACTGCTTGTGGCCTCAATTTCCTCACCTGTAAAATGAAGGGGTTGGATTCCATGGTCTCTAAGATACTTTCCAGCTCTAAAATCTAAGATCCTATGATTCTACTCTTGGGTTCATTCTGGCTCTGTAACATGCTACTTGTGTGACTCTGGGTAAGTCATCTAAACTCTCTGAGCCTTGTTTTCCTTATCTGTAAAATGAGGGAGTGAGTAACAGGAGAGGGAGATGAAATTTGTCAAAGGACTATTTCCTTGATACGATACTTCTTGCATATAACATGGCCCACTGAAACCTCTGTGATGTACCAGGTTGTCTTTTATAGTCACTCTGATCAATAAATGTACTTTAGCGAACTGGAAACTGAGTGGATGCCCATCAGTTAGAGAATGTCTGAGTAAGCTCTGGTATATGAATGTATGGGATATCATTGTTCTATAAGAAATGATCAACAGGATGATTTCAATAAAAGCCTGGAAAGATTTACATGAACTGAAGTGAGCAGAACCAAGAGACCATTGTACACAGCAACAAGATTATGTGAGGATCAGCTGTGATGGACTTAACTCTTCTCAGCAGTACAGTGATTCAAGACAATTCCAAAAGACTTGGGATGCAAAATACCATCCAATCCAGAGAGAGAACTATAGACACTGAACGTGGATCAAAGCATAGTATTTTCACCAATTTTTGTTTGCTTGCTTTTTCTTTCTCATAGTTTTCTTTCCCTTTTGGTCTGATTTTTTCTTGTACAACATGACAAATATGGAAATATGTTCAAAAGGATTGCACATGTTTAACCTATATCAGATTGTTGTCTTGGAGAGGAGAGAGGGAGAAAAATTTAAAACACAAAGTCTTACAAAAATGAGTGTTGAAAACTATCTTTACATGTATTTAGAAAAATAAAACATTATTGAGAAAAAAAGAAATACACTTCAGGGTCAATTAGGTGATGAATCTCCTTGAATGTATCCAGGCTGGTTTTTGGAGAAAAGATAGAGAGTTTGTCAGTGATTTCATTGTAGATAGGAGGTGACCTCTGGGCTCCCCAAGATTTTTGCTGGGCAATTGCAGGAGCTTTCAGATCTCACCAAGCTGGCTATGTTTCTAATAGGATTCAAAGGATGTCTAGAAGGAATATTTAAGTACACATTCTTCAATCCCTAGTATGTATCAGACTACTTCATTAAGTCTCTCCTCCTGTCTCAGGGAAAAAATCAGTTTAAAGCTGTCACATTCAGAAAGGTATCTCTCTTTAAAAATCTCAAGGGAAGGAGCTTGCAGTCTGCCTTAGCAACTCATTTCCATTGCAACACAATCTAAAATTCAAGACAATACATGATACCATAGAGAGCAGTCTGGTGTGGTGGATAGACAGTTGATCTCAAAGTTATGAAGACCTAGATTCAAGTTTTTCCTCTCACACACAAAAGTTATATGATTATGGAGAAATTAATTAATCTATGGGTATTTAAGGTAATTCTCTAAGACTATAATTTGCAGAGAAGATCCCTCTCTGCATTGGTAGAGGGAATTTCCTCACCTGGGAGTTTCTTAGACAAGTAAAATTACAGGTCTAGTTCTTATCCCTATGTGATAACATTGTAAGAGTGTTGGAAAGGGAGAGGATAATTCTGTGTCTGTTAGCAAATGGGGAGCTGCAGTAGGTAGAGTTCCAGGTCTGGAGTCAGGAAGATTCATCCTGCTAAGCTCAAATCTGGCCTGAGGTGCTTAATAACTGTGTGACCCTGAGCAAGGCACTTAAATCTGTTTGCCTCAGTTTCTTCATCTGTAAAATGAGCTAGTGAAGGAAATGGCAAACCAGTCCAGTGTCTTTGCCGAGAAAACCTTACAAGAATTGGACACGACTGAAAAAACCATATATTAGGAATTGAGGTATAGACCTGAGGAAAGAAGTTTGTGAAGGGATAGTCAAATTCCCTGTATTTTATCCAGATTTTTGTCACTATTTCTATGGACCGTTGGGTCACTCCTCTTAATGAGTTCAATACAATCTTTTCCCTTGTCCCTTCAAATACCTTGGCCTCCCAGTGCCTCAATCTTCTTTCCCTAGAACCACAAATGTACAGGTTCTTCTCACACATACTGGCTGGATGGTCCTGGATGAGTCATTTACCCTCCCAGTGTTCTAGAATCTAGAATTTAGACAACTCTCTAAGACCATAAATAGAAGAGAAGTTTCTACCCTACATTGGAAGAAGGATTTTCCTTGCTGGGAGCTCCATACACCAATGAGGGATCTTAAAAGTTGTATTACCAAAGGGGAAAGCACATTTTAAAATGAGGAATGAATGATCTGAATTGATGATCCATGTTGAGCTTTTAGTCCACTGAAACTTCCAGGCATTTTTCAGACAAACTTAGATTTAACCATACTCCCTCCAATCTTGTACTATCCTTGTGAGGTTGCTATCTTAAACTCCCATTTAAGACTTTACATTTATTCCTATATCTATTGAGTTTCATTTGATTAGATTCAGCCCAATGATTTAGTCTGCCAATTCCATCATCTAGTATATTTGTTATTCCTCCTAAGTGTCTGTCATTAGCAAATTTAATAAGTATGCTATATGTTCTTTTGTCTAAGTCATTGACACAAATGTTAAAGAACATAGGACCAGGATCTTTGGGGCACCTCACTGGAAACCTCCTTCCAAGTCAATATTGGACTATTAGTGACTTTTCTTTGATTTTAGACATTTACCTGGTTCTTAATACATGCAGTCAGTTGTATGTTGAACAAAGGAGTTTAACATTTCTACCTGTAAGCAATGAGTGTCTTTGAACAATGAAGTGATTTGATTGGAGCTGTTCCTTAGAAAGAGTATCATTAAGCATGTGAAACCTGAATTAGAGGATGAAGAGACTACATAGAAGCAGAAATGGAGATCTTTCCTGGATATTGTCTTCCTTAGTACCCAACACTCCTCCCAAGGTTAATCAGATCAAGTGGCAATAGAGAGTTCTATTTTTGCCAAATAAATGTTAACATTTTAACAGAGATTTCCATGCTTTTCTCTAAAGGAGTGAGAGATGGGTTAAGTCCATGTCTGTACCACGTGAAGGACATGGAAGCCTTTGTTGTACCACTTGTTAAAATGGAAGCCAGTTCTCTTAGTCGGGATGCTGGAATAGTGATGGAACTATGGACTGATAGCTGGAAGATACTAATATGGTTCTACCTGTGTGACCTTGGAAGATACTTTACCTCTCATCTGCAAAATAGTGATTCTTGCTTTATCTACTGACCTGGGCCATTGTGAAGATCAAATGAGATAACATACATAAAGTCCTTTGAAAATCCTAAACTGGTGTGCAAGGGAAAGGGGTTACAATTTTGGGAGGAGGAAAACACACCCATTATGGCCAGAAGACATAAGTATCTGACCTAAGATCACATGGCTAATTAGGTAGTAGAGACAGGTCTTCTGATTCATTGGAAACCCAGTGCTTTTTTTTTTTTTTGCTGAGACAATTGAGGTTAAGTGACTTGCCCAGGGTCACACAGCTAGGGAATGTTAAGTGTCTGAGACCACATTTGAACTCAGGTCCTCCTGACTTCAGGGCTGGTGCTCTATCCATTGCACCACTTAGCTTCCCCGAAACCCAGTGGTTTTGTATTCTAGTATGGCAGTTCATTTCCATAGTTCATAAGGTAAATGCCTGTCTATCCTTTCAGAGTAAATTCCCTGCCATATCCAAGCAAAGGTGGCTCAGTATGGTGCTCACTGGATCAGTTTCCTCAAGGCTTCCTTCACATCCTTGTTCCTCAGTGTATAAATAATGGGGTTGAGCATGGGAGTAAACACTGTATATAACATTGAGAAAAGTTTATTCATGTCTGCTGACAAGTTGGATGAAGGGCTCCCATACACAATACCCAGTGTTCCATAATACAGAGTAACCACTATGAGGTGGGATGAGCAGGTGGAGAAGGCTTTCTTCCTCCCTGTCATGGAGGAGATCTTCAGGATGGTGCGAACAATCTGAGAGTATGATATTACTGTCCATGTAAAAGGTCCCACCACCACAAGGTACATGGTAATGAAGATAGTCATCTCAACCACGTGGGTATCAGTGCAGGCCAGTTTGATGATAGGGTTGAGGTCACAGAAGAAGTGGTTGATCTCATTGGCTGTGCAGAATGGAAGCCGGAAAGTTAAAAACACTGAAATAATGGGAGCCATGAAACCCATCATCCAAGAACCAAAAGCCAGTTGGATGCAAACATGGAGGGTCATCAGAGCTGGGTATCGGAGTGGGTTGCAGATGGCCAGATATCGATCATAGGACATGGAAGCCAACAAGAAACACTCTGTTGCAGCCATGGAGCCAAAGAAATAAAATTGGGTCACACACCCAGCGAAGGAGATGGCTTCATGGCCTGACAACACAGTCTTGAGCATTTTAGGGACCACTGAGGCTGTGTAGCAGATCTCTAGGAAGGAGAAGTTGCTGAGGAAATAGTACATGGGGGTCTGGAGTTGACGACTGGAAAATACCACAGTGATGATGAGGACATTTCCCATCATGGTCACTAGGTAGACAGTCAAGATTATTCCAAAGAGCAGGAAGCGTAAGCTATGGAGATTTTCAAATCCTAACAAGATGAATTTGGAGATGGAAGTGTGATTTCCTTTTTCAGCATGGGCCATATTTGGGACCTGAGATATCACATCTGATTCCTCTGATAGGGCACTTTTGCCAAGGAAAGAAGGAATTGAGCTGAGCTGTGGAGGAGAAAACACAGGATGAATCCACAGGTCATCATCATTCAGATCCCTTCTTTGATGGACTTTGTATCCCTGGTTGTACTGCAGCCCAGAATCTGATTGTGTATAGAAGCACATGCAAGCACCCTGGGGAAACACAGATACGATACATGAATTCCTGACTTCCTCTTCTGGTCAAATGGTCAGTAGCTGGAGCCATTCAAAACAGTCAGATACCAGAGGAAACTCCAGCCCACCATAGCCAAACCTCTGTCCAGAATCTCACTCTCAAAGTCTCCTATACCTTGCACAATGAAAAAGATGTTTGACAATTATAGACCAGCATAGACTACAGCATGATTATATTATAGAAAATACCAGAGCTAGAAGGGAACTTGGAGCTTGCCTAAGGTGACTGTCTCATTTTTACAAAGGGGAAAACTCGGATACTGTAAGAGTCAGCCACTTACCCAAGATCACCCAGGTAGTAAGTAATAGAATGAGAACTCAAACCAAGATCTTTAGAGTTCAAATTCAATTTCCTTTCCAGAATGCTATCACACCACTTCCCAGGCTTTACTGACTCCTCTCTACTGAACCAGGTGAGAAAAGAGACTCTAAAGACCATCTCCTGCATGGGGCCCAAACTGAGTTCCTTTGGCCCAGTGATCAGTTACTGAAACAAAGTGGAAATGCAAGAAGGATTGGGCTAATTGTCATTTCTTTTTCCTGACAAATCATAGAGATAATGCACAATCTCAAAGCCAGGACTGGGTGTACAAGAGATCTAACATCCCCATGCAACAGAATGGATGTGTTCCTGAAATTTGTTGTATGATTTTAATTTTAGTAATTGCATCACTATATCAAGTTCCCATGTGGGAACTCCCTTCATCTGCCTAAGACCGGAAATTCCTAATGTGGGGAAGAGTTCCCTACACCTACTCAGATCGTAACTGGCCTATGACAAACAGTTGTAGAGAGTTGCTGAGACCTCAGAGAGGTTTAATGACTCATCTGTGGATTTAGGGTTACTAAGTGTGTCAGGGATAGTATTTGAACTCAGGTTTTCCTGACTTCAAGTCCAGTACTCTATTCATTATACCACATTGCCTCTCCTAGTAAATTGTACTAGGGAAGATTATTAATGAAAGTTACTCTGGGAGTGAAGGCTTCTGTTTGGTGAAGAGCTATTTTACAAAGAAAGAATCATCTCTATGTGTCACCTCCACTTCTCTATAGGCTTAACATATGACCCTTTGCATCTGACTTCTGTCCCCAAGTCTATGTTAAAAAATCAAATCACAAATGTGATTAAAAGATACTGTTCCTATGTACTAAAAACCTATCATTTTGTTTTTTTCTTATACTATAAGTTACCATAATACCTTCTGAACCCATCCCAAGGGTTCACATGAGCCTTTCCTATTTTTTTTAATTTAATAATAGCTTTTTATTTTCAAAATACATGCAAAAATAGTTTTCAACATTCACCTTTGCAAAACTTTGTGTTCCAAATTTTTCTCCCTGCCTCCCTTAGACAGCAAGTAATCCAATATGAGTTAAACATGTGCAATTCTTCTAAATGTATTTCCACATTTGTCATGCTGCAGAAGAAAAATCAGATCAAAAAGGAAAGAAAAATGAGAAAGGAAAAAAGCAAATAAACAACAGAAATAACAAAAAAGTGAAAACACTATGTTGTGATCTACATTCAGTTCTCATAGACCTCTCTCTGGATGCGGGTGGTTTTCTCCATCACAAGTTTATCAGAATTGGCCTGAATTATCTCATTGTTGAAGACAGCCAAGTCCATCACAGTTGATCATCACATAATTGTGTTGTTGCTATGTACAGTGCTCTTTGGTTTTACTCACTTCACTTAGCTTCATTTCATGGAAGTCTCTCCAGGACTTTCTGAAATCATCCTGCTGATCATTTCTTATTTCCTATGGTTAACAATAAAATCTTACACTTATCTAGGGCTTTATATATGGTATTTTTGGAAATTCATTGTTTCACATGATCCCCACAACAAACCTTTGAAATTAGTTTGGAAGACATTATGAATACTTTCTTTATTCCTTATCCAAATGCTTATAGGGACTATCTGTACCCAATTGGTGGAAGAGCAGTCCAAGCTCATATTGGTCTGGTCAGCCACAGCTGAACACACTGTAACTCGACTAACACAGAGATGTCATTTGGTCCTCTTTGAGAATGAAAAATAACAACCAACCAACTAATCATTTTAGAAACAGAGGCCTTGACAATTCCAATAAACTTGTGATGGAGAGAGAGTCATCTATATTCAGAGAGAAGCCTATAGAGACTGAATGTGGATTACAACAGAGTATTTTCACCTTTGTTGTCATTGTTTGTTTACTTGTTTTTTTTCTTTCTCACTTTTTTTCCTTTTTGATCTGTGCAGCATGATAAATGTGGAAATATGTTTAGAAGAATTGCACAAGTTTAACCTATATTGGATTGCTTGCTGTCTAGGGGATTGAGGGAAGGAGAAAGGCAGAAAAATTTAGAAAACAAGGTTTTGCAAGGGTGAATGATGACAACTATCTCTGCAAGTATTTTGAAAAATAAAAAGTTATTATTAAAAAAATAAATAAAACTGAATTAGTAAAAAAAAGAAGAAAGAAAAGAAAAGAAACAGAGACCTTGAGATGTAATTAAGTAAGTTGCCTAAGGTCACATAACCAGCTTTAGAAATTGGATGTCAAATCCTGGTATAGGCCTCTCCCTATCATGTCTCATCATACTATGACCTTCCACCTCTATAGCTCCTGCCCTCTTGTGCTATCACTGATACCAGGGTGGAGTAGAAGAAATTATCACAGGGGAATGATCAGAACAGGGGATCTAGAGGCAAAGCTGGAAGTTCAAACATATAGTACAATAGATTTAGACCCCAGAAGCCACTGAGTCCAACTCCCTTATTTTTACAAAGGAGGAAACTGAGTCCAAGAAAGACCAAATCATTTGCTTTTGGTCACACAGCTGATCACTGTTAGGTAGAGGATTAAACCTCTGATTTTTTTTCTGTCACCTAAACCAGCATTCTTTCTACTATATAATATAGGATGGGAGAGAGAAAGAAGGCTTTTTAAAAAAAAAAACAACAAAAAACATTGTTATTTTTCATTTTTCCCTCTGTATCTGTCTTTTTATCTTTGGGATTTAAAAAAAAATAAGTCCTTGAAAAATTTTATCTAAAATGGAGAAAAACTTTACTGTTCTAGCCTAATCAAAAGTTCCCTTAATTTAATGATGTTCACAGTAAAAAATAGACTCCATTTATAGCTTCTCTCGGCTGGAGAGCTGCTTAGCAGTGACGCGCCTCTCACGCACATAAAGACGCTCATTTCTCCCTGGATACATTCTTAGCCAGTCCATAGTTACAACGTCAGTGAACACGCATGAGGAGAAGGGAGGAGGGAAAGGGCTTGAGCCTTTGATGCTATCATGTAGAAAAGCAGGGGCTGCTTTTGCCTTTGATGAAGAGCCTCTTCCTGCTGACCCCTGTGCCCCTGGGTCTTTATAGAATGTTTAAAAGGGCTTACAGAACCTCTGCAAGTAATAATTCTGGATGATTTTCTTCTTACAGTCTTTGTGCCCAAATTGCTCCTGACAATTAGGCTGCCTGGCAGAGTTCTACTCACTTCACTCCTGTGCCCTTACTCCCCATTGCCTTATAAAAAAAGATCCCCAGCTCCAACCTGTGGGTGCATTCTACCTGGGCTCTGCATAGTGCCCTGAAAAGAAAGCCCCCTGGATTAGGGAGTAAGAAGGGGGATGCATGTTCTAGCTCTAGTTCTGGTATCAAGCAGTTGCTGGCAGACAATTCCACCTCGGTTTCATCATTGGTCAGAGTGCTGCTCTTGAGCCCTCTCCAAATCTAACTGTCTACAATTTCGTGATATACTTTTCTAGCATTAGCTCTCATCAATCATCTCTAATGATAATAGCTAACATTTATATAGTACTTCAAAGTTTGCAAAGTACTTTAGTTACTAATGTTACCCCATTTGATCTCTCAGATGTTCTAAAATCCAGGGAAACTGGACATGTTCTTCTAACACTGGCAATTATTCAGGGGCTTATGGTACTCAATTAGCGTAGGGATGGGATGTGTGGGTATGAGGGTGGGCATATATGTGGGTATGTAGTATGTAGTTGGGTAGGTGGGATATATATATATATATATGGTGGGTATGCATATATATGAGTGGGGGTGAATTGCTTTGTTGATCATTCACAATAAGCACTGTTTACCACTTCCCCTAAGCCTTTGCCTCTTGTTTTTCCCTCTCCCTGGCATAAGGACTCATCTGGGTCTGATCATTGGCTCCTCCTGATCCCAATCATGTTCTCTTTGGTACTTTGTTCCCTTATGGACTCTAGACCTCTTCTTATCAATAAAATAGCTCTGATGCTACCTATGTCTCTGAGGGGTGTGTGCGCGTGCGCGTGTGTGTGTGTGTGTGTGTGTGTGTGTGTGTGTGTGTGGCCTAGGATGGGTGTTTAGATGTGCAAAATTCTTTCTTTAGTCATAATACAAAAAAGGTTTGTGATTTCAGCACCAAAAAGTAGATAGGTACTTGGGCATTACTTGTGGTTGAGGGAAGTTTAATGATTTGATCTTGGCCACAGAGGGACAGCTCTTATAAGTCAGAGGGAAGGATTTGCCTTCCAGTCCAGTTGTACTGGATGTACATCATCATCATTGTAATCCTCCTTCTCCTCCCCATTATCATCATCCTATATGCTTATGCCTGGAGGTTATCTAGCCATGGGAATGTGTATCTGAGCTCTAGAGCTAGAAGGTATCTTAAAGGCCACCTAATCCAACCCTCTGATTTTATAGATGAGGAAACTAGGCCTAAGTAGGTTAAAAGATTTACCCAAGATCATACAGCTAGTGAATATGAGAGAAGAGCTTTGAATCCAGATCTGAGTCCAACTCTAGTGCTCTTTCTGCTTCACCATAGATGAATCAAATACTGTCTTTTCCCATAAAGGAGAGGTAATCTGGTAGCCCTTCAATATGGAGTCAGCTGCTCTGACTTGGAATCATTGCTCTGTCACTTGTTAGCTTTGCTATTCAGTTATTTTCAGTTTTGTCTGACTCTTTGTGACCCCATTTGGGGGTTTTCTTGGCAAAGATATTGGAGGGGTTGGCCATTTCCTTCTCCAGCTCATTTTACAGATGAGGAAACTGAGTCAAACAGGGTAAAGTGACTTGCCCAGCGTCACACAGCTAGTAGGTATCTGAGGTTTGATTTGAATTCAGGGAGCAGAGATACTGGAGGGGTTTGCATTCCCTTCTCCAGCTCATTTGACATATGAAGAAACTGAGGCAGACAGGGTGAAGTGACTTGCTCAGGGCTGCTCAGCTAGTTAGTGTCTGAGGCCAGGTGTGAATTCACAAAGATGAGCCTTCCTGACTTCCAGACCCAGCACAATATCCATTGCAGTACTACCTGATAAATGATAGCTTTGTATCCTCATGGAAATAATTAACCTCACTTTGCCTCAGTCATCTGACTGTAAAATGGTAATATTTCACATAGAATAGTGAACAGAACTCTGAACTTGAAGTCAAGAAGATCTGGATTGAACTCCTCTCTCAGATACTAAGTAGTTGGATGACCATGGGCAAATCGTTTAACCTCTCCAGGCCTTGGTTTCTTAAAGTAGAAATGAAGGGGTTGGAACCAACAACCTCTAAGATCCCTTTCAGCTATAGACCTAGTTAAAGAGTCAAAGAGTTCTAGTTGAAAAATATGGGATGACCATTTTCATTATCCCTACTGACACATTGGCAAAACAAAGCCCATTAACTGTGCTTGCTCAAATGGTGTCCCTGACTTTCACTCAATCCAACCACATTCACCAACCCTGAATGTAACCCTAGTCCCATCCCAGATGCTTCCAGTTATGGAGGCTTCAGGGAAGAAATGTACCTACCTGCCCAGCTTAATTGCAGGTTCTCTGTTGCTTCCAGTCCTGGACCAGTGAAGAGGTCACAAATAAGGTTTCCCAGGGAGCTCTCCAACACAACTTAGTAGATAGCTTGACTTTGACTGAATGAAGCCCTATTAAATATACTTTTAGTCTGTGTAGGGAGTCAGTCTATGCTAAGTATGACTCAATAATCAATTAGCCCTCAGCATCAACCCCTTGAGAGGTGGCTTCTTGTAACTTGGAGATAGAAGTTGAAGGTACCCTGAAGGATCTGGACTTCTCCTTAGAGACTCACTGCTTCCTCCCTCCCCACCATGGAACAATGCCAGGTGGCTTCATGTCACCTTCTTGTCCACATTGGCCAGAGGAAGCAAGAGACTTCCACTGAGTACTCTTTTTCCTTCATTCCCACCCCTTTGGGACCTCAACTTCTCCGGCTTACTGACAAAGCTCTGTAAACAAGGATGGCCCCAGGTAGTCTAGAGGGAGACCAAAGTTGTCTTTGTAAGATTTTTAGAGCTCCAAGGAACCTTACAGGCTACTAAATCCAACTTCTCTAATTTTACATATAGGGAAACTGAGGCCTTGCCCAGGGTCACACAAATAGCAAGTAATAGACTTGGGATTCAGAGCCCTCTGATTCCAAATCCAGTATTCTTTCCATTTCACTGCAGCTCTTCTTTAGGACTCTCTCAGCATCTTCCTCTACCACAGATCCTCCAAGGTGCCCCTCATCAAAATGTGCTTACCATGTGGGTTCTGATGACCCTCCTAGAATAGTACCAGGAATCCGAGCTCTCATCTAAAAGCTACTTGGTTCCCTACTAGTCCCAGTTCCCTGAGCTTCCAGGGTTAATATCCTCTCTCATCCTCCTATTCCGTTCAAAGGCCTGAACCTTGAGGACCCACATGGTTGCCAAGGGAACCAGACCCTCTGCTCTTCACTGGCCTGTGGTACCCATCCCTCAGCCAAGGGGATTCTGGAAAATTCATGAGGCTATGCTCAACACTGAGGCTGCTAAGATAGGACCAAATGGGTAGTGGGAAACCCATTCAGCCAGAGCAGGACTCCTGAATTATTGGAGGGGCTAGAGCCTGATTTTTCAACAGTTGCTCTGGCTGCCGTACCCCCATTCTAATGGTTCTCCCTTGTTCTTTCCTCACCATCTTTAACTAGGTTTCTTTTTTTTAAAGTGGGGTCTGTTTCATAATATACATCTGGAAAAGCCCTTGGAGATCATTGTAGTCCAATCTGCTCATTTTACAGGTAAGGAAACTGAGGTCCAGGCTTTTTAAATGACTTGCCTATGTTAGTAGTCAATAGTTAACTAATGGGAGATGTGGGCTTTGAACCCAGGACTTTTAACTCCCAATCCAGTGCTTGTTCAATTACACCATCTTGTCTTGCCTTCTCTAAGCTTCAGGGCTCAAAGCTTCCCTTTCCCAAAGCACTGTCTAGGCCATTGATTGCTTATAGGACATTTTCTGTGGTATGAGGAGAAATGGGGGGGCTAGATTGGCAAGATAGGAGGAATATGGGGTTCTGCTTGGTTTGTAGGACTAGAACCCTGAGAAAAGCAACTCAACTAAGCTGCCAGGACCTCAGTTTCCTTTGTGTATTATCTTCCCCCATTAGACTGCAAACTCCCTGACATCAAGGACTGTCTTCTTTTTCTTATTTGTATTCCTTACTACCTTAGTACAGTGCTTGGCAAATGTAGGTGCTTAATAAATGTTTATTGAATTTAATTGAAGAGATTTTCCTAGCGTAACTCTAGATGGGGTCAGTAAGCTAAAGAAAGAAAATGACCATTTGGGGAACAATCCAGCTCAAGTGAGCCAAGAGCAGTGGAGGGATCTGGACTATGGGTTACACAGGGACAGGAAAAGTGTGGGGAGTCAGTGGAAAAGAAGACATGGGTGAAATGAGCAGGAACTAGTCAAGAAGAAGCCTTAATCTCCTACCCTTGTTGTGAGATCCTGAAACATTATGGAATTATGAATCACAGAATCTTAAAGTTGAGAGAATTCTTCTCCAACCTCTACTTGAAGACTTCCAGTGAGGGGGAATCTACTATTTTCAGAGGTGATCCATTCCATTTTGGAGCAGTTAAAATCATTAGCATGCTTCTCCTTATATCAAAGTGTCTCTCCAAGAGAACGTAAACATCTTGAGGGCAAGAACTGCTTGATTTTTCTTACTATCTCTGTTCCAGAACCAAGCACAGTGTCTGGCACTTAATAAAAACTTGTTGATTGATTAATTGATTGATATTGAGCTGAAGTATCTCTGCAACTTCTACCCATGACTTTGACTTCCTCTCTCTGGGGACAAGCAGAAGAAGTCGAATCCCTGTTCTACCATAGGACAACTCTTCAAACATCACCTTTACACGTGAGAGAGAATGTTCTGTTTTACATATGCTTGATTTTCTTACATTGGAACTTCACAATAACACTCATCTCCAGGGTTCATCTTATGGAAACAATAGGGTCAAGGATAGATGTGTCTTATATTGAATTTTACTTTCCAGTTTCTTAGGGAGATTGTACTATATGTTGTGGGTAATGATGTTTAAAGCCATCAGTGACCTTCATTTTATTTCCTTGAAAAATCAGTGTTGACCCTGGCTAAGAAAATTGATGATACCGTGGTCATCTCAAGGCTCCTTTCCTCTAAGATATTCCAAAGTCTTCCCATCTTCCTATTCCCCCATATGTCTCTACAGTGAGGTGAGGGCACATCTTTCCTCCTTTGGGTCTGGGGATATCTACTGGGTTTTCACTATCAATCACTTTCCAAATTCTTGATAAGTCATGAGGACAACGTCACAAGCCAAGTTGGGGACTGGCAGACACAAATGAGAAACAGTGGTACTTTGGCTATCAATAAAAACCTTGGAAAATGTCTTCTGGCAAAAGATACACTGTCTTGTCAGGAAATTGGCTTCCAGATTTTATTGAAGGTATTATGCTCTGTTTCAGTCATTTATGGTAAAAGATGGGTAAAATGGATTTAAAAAGTAAGTGAATTGAGGGAGGGAAAGAATTAAAGAGCCAGAATACAAGTCTCGGAAAGATAACTCAAAGACATCTCAGAAAAAACAGCGAAGTTGTAGTAACTTCTGACTGGTTAGCTTTAGGTTGCAATCATGGCATATGAATCAAAGCTGAGTGTTAACACATCCCCTACTTGTGTGCTTCACCCACCAGGCTTTGAGCCACCCTCTATACAGAACCTTCTTTTGTTCTTTCCCTTTCTTTTCTTCCATCCTCCATCCCCACCTTTCTGTCTCTCTTTCTCTCCTTCCCTCAACCCCACAATCCAGCAATGGGATATCTGGTCACGTAATATACCAGATTGCTGACTTCTCTTGCATTATTTCAAATACTTTCCCAGAACAGTTGAAACAATTCCCACCTTTGAACGGGTTCAAATATTTTAGAGAGGGTAAAAGTGTCTCAATATTCAGGATGACATTCCTCTGAGGTCAAGTCCAGTCAGTGACCTTGTACTGTAGGGGACACTGACACTGCTGGCAAAGTCCAGGCCATGTACCTTCCCCACATCCCTTGGATTACCACACCCCTGTTTATATAACTCTATAACTTCTCCTTAGCCTTGCTCTTTCCTTGTCCATCTTCGATTCACTACATTTCCACCCAACAAGCACTTGCTAAGTGCTTAACCTCCTGACGAAGAGGACTTCAGGAGCCCCAAGCATGTTTGAAAGTTATACTGATGTATAGTATATATGACTAATCGCTACTAGAGAACATAGAGTCCTAGGCTTAGAGTAAGAAGGTAGAGTTTTGAATCCTGAATCTGATGCTTCCCACACGTGTGACCATGTGCAAATCACTTATACCTCTGCTTTTGGTTTCCTCCATTATGTTTATTCACTCAAAGTTGCTGTGCAGAAAGTTTTTAAAGGGGTGACTCCTATCTCTGATACTACAGGGCTGTCAGTCAATAAATATTCATGAAGCACCCACTGTATTATGTGTCAGGCACTGTGCTAAGTACTAGGGTTACAAAGAAATGCAAAAGTCAAAGTCCTTGCCCTCATGGAGCTCACATATTATTAAAGTGGGATATAGTTATGTACATATAAGATTTATTCACAGAGTAGTATAGATGAGAGATGATTTCAGAGAAGCAAAGTCACTAGTAGTCAGTTGGAGGAGGTGTGAGAAGTGGGGATAATCACGGAAGGCCCCTTGCAGAAGGGGGAGATTTAAGTCAAATTTTGAAGGAAACTAGCAAAGTCAGGAGGCTGAGGTCAGAGGGAGTATTCCAGGTATGAGGGCAACCAGTGGAAAAACAGTGTCAAAAAACTGAGTGTTGTATGTGAGGAAGAGCAAGAAGGTGAGTATTGCTGGATTGCAGAATGCATGGAGGGGAATCAAGTAGAGTAGAAGAAGGCTAGGAAAGGTAAGAAGGAAGGAGTCTGAAGTTAAAGAGCTTGAAACATCCAGGAAAGGAATTCATATCTGATCCTAGAGGTAATAGGGAGCCAAAAGAGTTTATGGAATAGGAGGGTGATGTGGTCAGATCTGTACTTTTGAAAGATCACTTAGCAGAATGGAACTGGTGTTGGGAGACCCTCAAGGCAGAGGGGAGGAGGCATGAGGTGATGAGGGCCTGGCCCAGGGTAGTGGTTGTGTGAATGGAGAGAAGGGGAACTATACAAAAGATTTGGTAAAAAAAAAATTAAATAATATGATGTGTGGGGCAATGCAAGTGAGGAGTCTGATCATGGTTTTGCAAGCTCGCTTGGTGGTGGTGGCCGGTACGGTAATAGGGAATTTCAGAGGAGGGAATGGTTTGGGGAAAATAGAGAATAAGTTCTGTTTTAGACTTGTTGAATTTGATATGTCTATGGGATAATCCAGCTTGATATGTCCAAAAGGCCTTAGTGGACGTCCCCTAGGTAACTATTCAGCAAAGGGTACTGAGAAATAGTTCTATAGCTAGGAGAAGAACCAAGAAAAGGTAGTGTCATGAAGACCCACAGAGAAGAGATTAGCTAAAAGGTGGGTGGTCACCAGCATCAAAGACCAGACGGGTCCAAGAGCAAGAAGATTAAGAAAAAGCCACTTGATTTTAGCAATTACGAGATCATTGGCAACTTTGGAGAGAACAATTTCAATTCAATGATCATCCCCAGGTCCAGGTCCTGTCCTATTAATATTCTGCTCATTTGAATTGGTAAACATTTACTAAACTCCTATTTGTTACTTCCCAGGGATAGACACAATAAGTTATAATATCCTTACCCTCAAAGAGCTTACAGTTGAATTGAGGATATGACAAGCATATAAATAAGTATTAGAAAAAGTAGAATGTGACAGGGCAAGATCTTTCCAGGGGGAATTTAAAGTAGAAACAGAGCATTGATTTAGGCAACTGCAAACCTGAATCAGATTTCAAGAGCCAATATTCCTTTGGCATAGGAGGGTCACGGAACCAGCCTAGTAGTTTGGAGACCACATTTGGAGATAAGATGGTGCCAAAGATGAAGGAGCAATGCTTTTTAGAGTCTTCCCCTTCCTCCATCCCACTCTAGGCATACCTTTCCCCATTGTAAGCTATTTATAATCTCTCTGTAGGGAAGAGAATTGAAAACCTGCAGCTCTGCCTGGTTGCCTTCGTTTTTCCTCTTTCAAAGGTTAAGTCTGAGCATGACACTATGGGGTCACATGCCCCCCAAGCTACTAGGAATGGGTCAGGCTAGATTGAGAGAGGCTTTAGTATAAAATTTTTGCAGTATAAAAGTATAAAAGCAGGCATTAGATGGGGTGAGATGAGGGAGGAAAATGATTCTCCATTCCCCACTGTCGCCAGGAGCTCATTTCAGAGTGAATCCTCTCCTCCCTCTGCCTGAGTAACCATGGAGACTGGAAAATGTCAACATAACAATTTCCAGCTGTGTCTACAGAATACTATTACTCCACTTTAGGAGGAAAAAAGACCTGAATTTCTTCCTTCATTGATATTTTACAACTTATTTTGTAATATTAAAAACTCCCATTTCTAAAAAGCTTTAAGGATTAGAAAAGTGCTTTCTTTATAATGGCAAGCAGCAAAGATATTATGATTTTATTTTGCATATAGGGAAACCAAAGCTTGAAAGGGGTTAGATGATTTGTCAATGATTTTACAGCTAATAAGTGTGGGAACTAGGAATCAGATTCAGCTCAGTCTTTCTGCCTCTTTCTTTTGCATTTTCTTTCCTTTACCCTTTTCTCAGTCCTCATCCTTGCTGAGCTCCCTGTTGCCTTTAACACTACTGACCATCCACTCCTTTCTGGATACTATCTCCTCCCTTGATTTCTATGATATTGATTTCTCCTCCTACCTCTCTGACCTATCCCTTTGAGGCTAATATCCTTGATCATCATCATCTTCATCATTACTTCCTTGCCGACTAAATTGTGGGAGTCCCCCAAAGCTCTTCCCTGGGCTCTCACCAATCCCCCCACCTTCATTATTTCATCAGCTGATTTTTTTTTACTCAGCACCAAGTAAATGATTCCAAAATCTGGTCCTAATTTCTTTCCTGAATGGCCATTCCTACGTTGCCAACTGCCTTTTGATCATCTCTTCCTGGATATCCTTGGATCTCTCAAACTTGCCATTTTTAAAACAGAGTTCATTATACTTACCCAAACCCACACTAATCCTCACATGTCCATTTCTATTCACGAAAGCATTACCCTTCCTTAACACCCAGGATTCAAATCCTCCCTCTGACATCTACTGGCTTTGTGTCCATGGATGAATCGCTAAGCACCTGGGAAAATTCTCTGAAGTTGACTTGTATCATTGGAGGGAATCTCCATACTGTGAAATCAGAATCAGAAATAATCAAATTATTTTTTCATAATAATAGCCCATGGTTTTTCCTTTTCCTTTTTTCACCATTCTGTGAACTAGGCAGTACCACTGTGAGTGTCTCCATCTTACAAATCAGGAAACTGAGGCTAAGAGAGGTAAAATAATTTGCTAAACAAGGGTCAGTCAACAAGTTCAGAAACCAGTCAGACCATGTAATCATAAATGTGAGACTTGGAAGGGAACTAAGAAATCATGTAATCCAACCTCTTCATTGTTAGAGGATGCTCAGTAGATAGAACATTAGTCATAGAGTTGGGAAGACTTGAATTCAAGTCTAGGCTCAGTCATTTGTTAGTTCTGGGTAAGTCATTTAACTTCTGCCTCAGTGTTCTCAAGTATAAAATGAGGACAATAGCATTTATCTCCCAATATGACGAAGAACAAATGAGATGATATTTAAAAAGCACTTAAAGTGCTTAACACATAGTAGACACTTATATATACATATATATATAAGTCTTAATTTCCCTACTTTCCTTCCATCCTTCACATAGTCATCAAATCTATATTCATAAAATACAGATCTGATCATGTCACCACTCTACTAAAAAAAAGTCTTCAATGGCTCCCTATTGTTCTAAGATAATGTACAAAATCCCCTCCAACACTCTGATTCTTGCCCACTTTTTCAGACTTCTATCATATTAGTGCCCTTCACACACTCAGAATTCTTGTTAGACTGGCCCACCAGCTATTTCTGTATGCTTGACATTCCATCTTTGCCTCTGCTTTTGCACAAATTGTCTTCCATGCATCTGCCCTCCTCATGTCTACCTTTTGTGATCCCTAGTTTCCTTTAAAGCCAACTCCGGGGCTGCCTTCCTTACAAGGTATTAGAACCCCTCTTCCCCTTGGAATAATATAGTCAAGAATAATTTGATGTCAATTCCAATTTAACAACATGGTAAGCCTTTGTTAAGCACCGGGTATGTCCTAGATGCTGTAGAAATAGATGGAAATTATGCTACACATGCATGCACGCGCACACACACACACACACACACACACACACACACTTGTTTTTACCTACTTGTCTAGTTCATGTTGTATTTCCCATCACCCTCTCCCCAATTTGTCAGAATAGTGTGTGAGCTCTCTGCTGGGTAGAACTGTCTTGTTTTTGTCTTTTTACCCCCTAGCACCTAACAGCAATTCCTGGCACATAGTAGATGTTTAATAAATATTTGTTGAACTGGATGATTTTGTTTTCTGCTTGAAGCTCACAACTTTTCTTTCTTTTAACAAAGAGTAAATTACAAAAGAATACAGTTTCATGAACTATCAATCTCAATCACTCTTTTGTATTGTTTTGCTAGACTGTTTACGGGGGAGTATAATTTGTTCATGAGTTTGTTTATGTTTGTCTGCATGTTAAAATCAGACTCATCCACCTCTACCTACCCCTCCCATCCAGGATGCTTGTCAGACTATTCCAGGCTTTTATCTCCTTCAAGCTTCTTGATGACCAGCTCTTCCTCCTTTATGTACAGATTGAAGTCAGAAGGCCAGTGTCCCCTTGATGCTTCCTTGACTATGTGAGGAGAGAAATGGCCATTAAGGCAAGTCCACTTGTTCTGTTCTGGGCAGATAGACTGGAGATGGAACCCTCCATCACTAATAAATCATTTTTCCATTCTAGATTCATGATCTGTTCAAACAGTTCATAATATTAAAGACTGAGTTGAAAGGGACCTCAGATGCCATCTAGCCTAGCCCCTTCATTTTGACAGATGCTTTAGACAAATATTTTTCCTCAGTATGCATTTTCCTTTTTCTATATGCATGTATTTATTTGTGCCAAAACACAAAGTAATTGAAGTATTCTAGTTTATTTTTATATTATATTCTTTATGTCTTGGCTATGATGAATTTGTCCCCTTTCCACAGTTATGTGAGCTATAACTTTCCTTGCTACATATATATATATATACATATATATGCATATATATATATATTTAAAGCTATATTTGCATATATATATATATATACATATATATATATATATATATATATGTACACACACCAGGGTGGGGGTCAGCCTTAAAAATTGCTCTCAACACACTTAAAGAAAATGACAAGATTCTCTGCCCTGATAAATAGTTAAGTCAACAAACGTTTATTAAGCATTTATAGCAGACACTGTGCTAAGCACTGGTGATACAAAGAAAGGAAAAAAAACAATTCTGTTGGCAAGGAACCTGCATACAGTCTGACTTCATATAACTACATACATACAAGATACATACTGGGTGAATTGGATGTTAATGCAGAAGGAAGGCCCAAGAATTTGAGGAAGGACAGAAAAAAATTTCTGGTGGAATGCAGAATTTAAGCTAAAGCTATGAGAAAGCCAGGGAAGCCAGAGGCAGAGGTGAGGAGGGAGAGGATTCCAAGCATAAGGGATAGACAGTGAAAGTGCATGAGATCATGTTCCTCACATGTGTGGAGAACAACAAAGAGACTAGTGTCTCTGTCTCACAGACTACATGGAGGGAAGTAAGATATAGAAAGACTGGCAAAATGTGTGTGTCTATGGGGGTCAGGTCTTAAGTAACTTTAAAAGCCAAATGGAGAATTTTATATTTTATCATGGAGGTAATAAGGAGCCACTAAAGAGTGAGAAGAGGGAGACAGTGTGAATAGCCCAATCTGGTCTTAGAAAGATCACTTTTGTACCTTACTTGACCAGGAAAGAACCCATCTTGATTGTTCCCTGACTAGGTAAGAATAGGATTGGCTGTTAGTGGAATTACTAGGTACAACAAGAAGGAAATCTGTTCAGATTAGTTGAGAAACATAGCCATCCCCTGTGGAGCTTATATGAAACCAGTGAGCTAGTTTGGTATCAGCATGCTATTATTTGTAAACTTCAAGTTAGTGGAGCCCCTGAGAAGGAATCACTTGATAAGAGAGAGGAAAATGCTAGGGCAATGGCCTCAGCCTCCACCCCACTCCCTTAGCTGGAAGAGTACCTTGTATGCTTCAAAGATACAGAAGGATTTGGACTTTTAAATCTACATTATGGCAGCTTTCCCCCAAATAGTGACTGTATTGGGGGCTGAGGATAAGCTGGGTACAATGAGGGCTGCGTATTCAAGGCTCTATAAAGACCCCAGCATAAATGACACCATACCCAACTGGAACTTCATGAGTATGCCCACAAGGAGAGAAAAAGGACTTCAAGCAACAGGGAACTTTGAGTTGTTACTTTGCAATATGTGCTTTTCAAGCTTGATTCCACTTTCCCCTAGACTTTGTATATCCTGGTAGGAGAATGTGGCCCAGACTTTGAGGGGAAGGCATGTTTTTGCACCTATTGTTTTCATTATTCTCCCTCAGTAAATACCCTGTTCTGAAAGCCAGTTAATTCTACCTAATTGCTATTGATTGATATTCATTGGAGGAAGCACATCAGTGCTTGATAATATTAGAAAGCAGTATTAGATATTCAAAATATTAGAAAACAATATCCCAACTCTTGGGTCTACTCTTAGACTCTGAAGAGATGAATAATCTCCTGATCTCTAGACAAATGACCTTTTGGTGTGAATAGGGTTTGGGAGAGTAGCCCCCGATTTTGTATGTGCCACATGCTTATACACACATATGTACATATATGTATATTCACACATATGTACTATATGTACACACACATATATATTCTAGCTCTATTCATGTGATTTCCCTTTAGTAGAATGTAAGCTCCTTGAAGGCTTGTGTAGCATAATTTCCATCTATTTCTACAGCATCTAGGACATAGCCGGTGCTTAATAAAGGCTTACCATGTTGTTAAATTGGAATTGACATCAAATTATTCTTGACTAATTTGTATCAAGTCTAGTTCTCATCCCACCTAATCATGTTATTACCTAACCCGCATCTCAGTCAGTAAGTCAACAAGCATATATTAGAGCTTCTACGGCCCAGGTACGGTTTTAAACACTGTAGGTATAACTGGAGGTATAAAGAAAGGCAAGATGACATCTCTATCTTTTCCATAAGAATAGTATGAGAAATTCAGCCAGATGCTTTGCTATGTCTGAGCTAAACCATATCTATAGCATTTCTCTGATTCTGAAAAAGGAGGTGAGTTTAATCTGTCATGATTTATCCTTGATGTAGCCTTGATGGCTTTCCATGATCATGGTCTCCTACTTCCAGTTGCTTGTTAAGCATCTTTTAAATAATAGATTGCAGAGTCAAACTCATTGGCCTATAATTTGCAGACTCCATTATATTTCTTTTTTTTTTTGAAAATTGGGGCAGCATTTTTCCTTTCTTAACATGTCAGTAACTTTTGTATTCTCCAAGATCCCTCCAAAGATCACTGACAGTGGCTCGGCAGCAAAATGATGATATTACTTAAACCGATCTGCAGATTTAATGCTAAATCAATCAGATAACTAAGGAGATACTTTATTGAATTAAACAAAACAATAACAGGATTGATCTGTAGGAATAAAATTCGAGAATTTATGTGGATAATTACATCTAAGGAAAATGACAAAAATAATTAGAAGCATTTTGGCATTATCAGATGTCAAATTATATTTCATACCAATTAATTATAAAAACTATCTGGTACTGGATAAAAAAACAGAAAAGCAAAACAGTGGAATAGATAAAATAAGCAAACTTAAGAGGAAATATGTCATAAATATAGTTTTTGGTAAACTGAGGAGCTAAAAGACTGGGAAAAGAGTTCTATTCAGCAACAGCTGCTGGGAAAACTAATATACAGAAAATGGGTTTAGAACAGCAACTTATACCATATATTGTAATAAATTCTAAATGTTCAAATGAGATAATATAAAAAATCATGCCATTAAACAGTTAGAGGGCAAGGAAGGTTATATCATACAACTATGGATAAGGAAAGAATTTTTAAAATCAGTCATCACATAAAGATTTTTAAAAAAATTGGAATATTTAATTTTATTTATGCTTTGGCACTAATAAAATATCTTCACCTAGAAATGGGATGAAAAAAGAAACAGATTAGGAAATATCTTTGTACAAAACATGATTTTTTTGTTTTTTCTCCCACTTAAGAGTATTTTTCTAATTATATGTAAAGATAGTTTTCAACATTTACTTTTATAAGATTTTGATTTCAATTTTTTCTCCCTCCTTTCTTTCCCTCCCTTCCCCAAGATGGCAAGCAATCTCATATAGGTTATACATGTATAACCATATTAAATATATTTCTGATTAGTCATATTGTGAAAGAAGAATCAGAACAAAAGGGGAAAACTGTGAGAAAGAAAAAACAGCAACAAAAGGGAAAATAATATGCTTTGATCTGCATTCAGATTCCATAGTTCTTTCTCTGGATTTGGATAGCATTTTTCATTATGAGTCTTTTTTAATTGTCTTAGATCCTTGTATTGCTGAGAAGAGCTAATTCTGTCATCATACAATGTTGCTGTTATTGTATACAGTGTTCTCCTGGTTCTGCTAACTTCATCTGGCATCAGTTCCTGTAAGTCTTTCCAAGTTTTTCTGAAATTTGCCAACTCATCATTTCTTATAGAACAAGAGTATTCCATTACATTTATATGCCATGATTTATTCAGTTATTCCCCAATTGAGAGGCATTCCTCAATTTCCAATTCTTTTACATTACAAAAGGCTGCTATAAAGATTTTTTTGGGTAGAAAATATCTAAAGTCTTTAAGCAATAGTTCTTAATTTAGGGGAAATGGACCCTAATAATTCTATGGATTGATTTCAGAGGGGACTGTGAACTTGGATTTTTTTTTTAAAATCACATCTTTATTTTCACTAACCTTTGATTTCCTTTGTTATGCCTTTGTATTTTATAGTATTCATTTAGCAACATCATTCTGAGCAGGGGATCATAGGTTTCACCAGGCTGCAAAAGGGTTCCATAATACAAAAATATTAACAACCCCAGATCGATAAGGAAATAACACAAACCCTTATGATTGAGAACCATTCCACAGCAGATAAATGGCCAAAAGATATGAACAGACAGTTCTCAAAAGAAGAAACATAAATTATTGACCCTCATCTAAACAAGGGCTTAAAATTGCTAATAATCAAAAAGACAAATTAAAATAATTCACATTATCAGTGTCAAATTGGCAAAGATGAAATAATTTAATGTTGGCAAGAATTCATGGAAATAGGCACACTTATTCATTTTCAACAGAGCTTTGAATTAGTCCAAACATTTTGAAAAATAATTTGAAATTATGCAAGAACAGTTACAAGATTGTTCATACCCTTGGATGCAACTATTAGTACTGACATTGGTTACTGACATTGAGAAAAGACAAATTTGTATTAAAATGTTCATAGCAGCAGTATTTATAACAACAAAAATTTGGAAACAAACCATGTGCCCGGTGATTGGGGGGATAGTTGAATAAATTCTGCCATATAAATGTAATGGAATATTAGTATGCTGTAAAATAATAAATATGAATAAGAGAAATATTAGAAGATCTTTATAAAATGATACAAAGTGAACAAAACAGAACCAAAAGAACACTACATAATATTAAAATCATTCAAATGAAGACAATTTCAAATGGCAATAAATCTCAGTTTCAGTTTGGACAAAATTACTATTAACTTATAGAATACATCTTTTCTGTCTTTTTTTTTTTGACAAAAGGAAAACCACCGAAGTATAAAGTTGTGTGTCCAACTGGTCATACTCATTTTTGTATTATGTTTTAATTAATTGTTTTCAGGCATTCTGTCTCACAGGGGATTCAATTGTGAGTTTTGTATGAGGTATCAAAATATAATTTCTTAATTAAAAATAATTTATATTGATTCAGTTGCAGTTTTTCAAAAGGGGAATGTATGGTTCTGACTGTGAAATAACAATGATAATAATAACAACAATAAAGATTTATGTGGTGCTTTCATGTTTACAAAACACCCTATAAACATTGTTTATGTGAAGGGACCCTTCCTGCTGACTCTGATATTCTAAGTCAATATCACTACTACCATCCTGAGAATCCCCTGACCATAGCAATAACAGGGAACTTTCTCTACCTCCTCCTTCAACTTTGTAGCAGTGACCCTATACTATGGGACCCCCAGTGAGATGAAACAGTAAGAGCTGCTCTGTAATTTATACTATTGCTATCACTTTTGAAAACTCTTTCATTTGTACACTGAAAAAACAGTCTGTGAAAGAAGTCCTGAGAAAACTAATCAAGTAAATATCCAGAGGGGTCATCCCACTGGGAATGAGTTTTCCTGAGCCTCCAGGCTTCAAGATGACCCAGGACACAAAGTAATTACGTCAATGCCTAGAATGCTAGTTCAAATGGACTCTAAATACTCATTCTGTATTTCCGAAGCTTCTCCCTTTTGTTTAAGTAGATAAACACCTCTATTTTAGGTAATTATTGTCTACCCAGCAGCAAAGGCAGAGGTCCTGACAGTGACATGATTGGCTAGTGACAGTGATGCAAAAATATCAAGTATTTTAGAACACTGGTACTCTGAGCCCTTGTTTACGACACACAGAGCAGAAAGTTAATACAATTGTTGGGCTCTGTCAAGCCCCCCCCACCAAAACCACAATTTCACTTGAAAGATAATGAGCCTAAATTATGTGGTGTTTCTGCTTTGCTTGAATTATCTAAATAGATCCTTCATCCTCCCTCCACATTTCAAGTATAAAAGCAACCTAAAGGGTCACCTAAAATTTAATCAAAATATCTGAGCCTTTGGATGAAGATTTGTGCTGAAAATGTTTCTTGTGAGTATTTGGCATCATTCAAATAAATAAATTGCATATAAAGGCACAGTGCCCAGCACAGTAAGTACTACATAAATGTTGTTGTTATTATCATTATTGGTATGTTCATTAAAGAAAACTCCTTAAACTAAAAATTTAGCATTCCAAATTAAAGTTTTCCAAAACATAAATAGGGGCACAATTATTTGCTTTAAAAATGGATTCCTCATTTAATTATAAGTCAAAAGCAAAACAAAGGCAATGGTTATTCGATGCCTTTCAAGTAGAATTTGATCAACAAAAAAAATTGATTTATATTAAACTTTTAAAGAACATACTTATTGAGGGATTTCTGGAAATGTGGAAGAAGCTTAGCTCCTCCCCATCACCTCAAAATAGCAATATATATATATATATATATATATATAATATGAGAAAACAATGACAAAACCTGCAAAAGGTCAAAGGATAGACAATTCTTATTAAGAAACCATCACAGGAAGATTGACAGAAGTATTGAAGAAACGAGTAAGCCAAAACAAGCTCCTGTGATGATGAAGAAATACTCTAGGGGTAAAACGAGTGTGGGGATAACTTTCCAGAAGAAGACATCTAATTTTGTAATAAATACAACAAGAATCCCATAAAAAAGAATGGTATGTCCACAAGAATTTCCAGAGTGATTGAAAAAGCCTACTAAAAATAGAAAAGAAAATGACATAAGGAGCAAAATTAGTGTTCCTAAAGGAAAAACTTAACAGAGAACCAATGATTTGTAACAAAAAGTTGAAAATGTCTTTTTAAATTTCATTTTTACTCCCAACCTAGCAAACACCAAAGAAAATGGGCAGTTCTATATATGGAATCGAACAGAAAAAGAGGCTTGTCTATGAAATTGCTGATGTCTATTATGTACAGCATGCTGTTTTTTGAAAGTGTTTCAGTTCAACCGGTCCCGCTTGTCTGTGGTTTTAGCTTTCTTTCTGTTCTTTGCGTTTTTAAAACCTCTGTCCCAATGACTGCTTTTCTTTTAAAATAATTTACTTTTTAAATTTTTTTTTGCTATTTTGTTATTCTGTCTTTGTAAACCCCTCATCTTTTTCCCCTCATCAAAAACAAGAGAAAAACAAGGATCTTATAACAAATATACAGTCAAGCAAAACAAATTACTACATGAACTTTGTCTGAAAATATGTTTGACTCTACATTTTGAGTCCATCATTTCTTTCAAGAGGTACCATGCTTTGTCACTAGTCTCTATGATTGTAGTTGGTCACTATATATTGATGAGATCTCTCAAGTCTTTCAAAGTTGTTTTTCTTTATAATGTTACTATTATATAAATTGTTTTTCTGATTCTGCTCAGTCCATTCTACATGTGTTGCTCCAGGTCTTTGCAGGTTTTTTGAAACCACCCATCTTGTCATTTCTTGCTGCACATTAATATTCCCTCACATTCATAATCTATAACTTCTTTAAATATTCTCTGATATATTGATACCTCTTTAGCTTTCAGATCTTTGTCAAGTAAAGAGCTGTTTTAAATAATTTTGCACTCATGGAATTCAAAATGGATTATTTTGATTATATCAAGTTAAAAAGTTTTGTAAAAATCAAAACCAATGCAGAAAAGCTTAGAAGGAAAGCATATTGAGAAAAAAATTACATCCAAGGATTCTGATAAAAGCCTCATTTCTACAATACACAGAGAACTGATTCAAACTTATAAGAATTCAAGCCATTTGCCAATTGATAAATGGTCAAAGCATATGAACAGACAATTTCCAGATGAAGAAATTAAAACCATTTCTAGTCATATGAAAATTTACTCTAAATAATTATTGATCAGAGAAATGTAAATTAACATAACTCTGAGGTATCACTACATACTTCTCAGGATGACAGGAAAAGATATTGATGAATGTTGGAGGGGATATGAGAAAACTGGAACACTAATACATTGTTGGTGGAGTTGTGAACTGATTCAACCTTTCTGGAGAGCAATTTGGAACTATGCCCAAAGGGCTGTCAAACTGGGCATATCCTTTGATCCAGCAGTGTCTCTACTAGGTCTGTATCCCAAAGGGATCATAAAAAAGGGAAAAAGACCCACATGTGCAAAAATGTTTGTAGCAGCCCTTTTTGTAGTGTGAAGAAACTGGAAACTGAGTGGATGCCCATCAATTGGGAAATGGCTGAATAATTATCATATATGAATGTTATGGAATATTATTTTTCTATAAGAAATGATCAGCAGGATATAATCCGGAGAGATTTACATAAACTGATGCTAAGTGAAGTCAGTAGAACCAGGAGAATATTGTACACAGCAATAGCAAGATTATATAATGATCAATTCTGATGAATGTGGCTCTTTTCAACAGTGAGATGATTCAGGCTAGTTCCAATGGTCTTGTGATGAAGAGTCATCTGCACCCAGAGCGACAACTGTGGAAACTGACTGTGGATCACAACATAGTATTTTCACTTTTTTGTTATTGTTTGCTTGAATTTTGTTTTCTTTCTCATTTTTTCCTTTTTTGATCTGATTTTTCTTGTGCAGCACGATAATTGTGGAAATATCCACATAAACATGCATGTGTTTAACATATATTTGATTATTTGCTGACTATGGGGGAAGGGTAGGGGGAAAGGAAAGAAAAATTTTGGAACTCAAGGTTTTACAAAGGTGATTTTTGAAAATTATCTATGCATATGTTTTGAAAATAAAAAGCTTAAATACAAAGCAAAAAAAATTGTACTTTCCTCTTTCAGTGAACTCCTTGGGGTGCAGGCAAAGCAATGGTATTACTACATTAAAGGATATGCATAGTTTAATATTTTGGGGAAATAATTCCAAATTGTTTTCCAGAGTGACTGGATCAATTCATAGTTCCTCCAGTAGTAAACTAGTGTGCCTGCTTTCCTGCAGTCCCCTTATCAATGGTCATTTTCCTTTTTGGTTATCTAATGGGTGATTTGGAGCATATTTTTCATGTGTTTAGGAACAATTTGGATTTCTTTATTTGAAAAATGCTTTTACCATTATCCTTTGACCATTTATCACCATGAGGAATAGTTCTTATCTCTATGAATTTAAATAAATTCCTTATATATCTTGAATATTAGACTTTTATCATAGAAACCTACTACAAATACATTCCCCACTTACCTGTTTCTCTTCTAATTTTAACTGTGTTGTTTGCGCAAAACTTGTTATGTTTTATATGATCAAAATTGTGCATTTTATCTTCTGCAGTCTTCTCTATCTCCCATTTAAATACCCCTATTCTTCTTCTATCCATGAATCTGAAAGGAAATATCTTGTTCCTCTACTTTTGGTTATGATGTTACTCTTTATACTTAAGTCATGTGTTCATTTGAAGTTTATGGTTTGAGATACTAGTGTATACATAATTTCTTTCTTTCTTTCTTTCTTTCTTTCTTTCTTTCTTTCTTTCTTT